>SZYD01001112.1:0-143118 GCA_009363875.1 Mikania micrantha | reverse complement strand
AGAATGGCAATGAAAATGGTGTGTATCAATGTATGTGATAGGGCTCGCTAAAACATCCAAATCATTGTTGGAAACAATGGTGGTATATGTGGTGGTAATGACCACACAAAATGGTATATGTGTGACACCCGGCAATTTCAGGTAAATTGCGACTCTTACATTCTTTACATTTCACATTCATACTTGTTGCATTTCATTTAATTATGTTTAATTAGATGAGTCAAACACACACAATACGAAACGATAGTTCGAGGAATTAATCGAATCGTACATTGCACATTGGTTTTGGAAACCAAGTGTGGCAAACACAAACACAAACACAATGGATTGTGCAAATGCATGTTGATTATGGTTAATCAAGCATGCAAACGGTTCGTAGCAACAAACACAAACTATCAAAGATAATTCGGGGAATTATTGAAACACACACGAGCCTCAGAACGTTGGTGATCAATCAAACTTATGTGCTATTATATGATTATGTGCTAAACATGCCATCATACGCTTAGGATAAACGTTAGGAATCGAGTACGAGCGAAATCGAATCATCGAGATCGAAAAACAAGGAAATGGACTCGCGTGGTACGCGACAACCCCATCGCGAAAGGCTTCGCGATACGCGAAGCAACCGGTAGTCGGGACTCCCGAATCCCATCGCGGTACGCGATAAGAAATTTTGATCGGCCTCAGCGGTACGCGAAGGCCATGAAGATCAAAATTTCTTATTTAACCAACTCATTTCATTTCAGTCGAATTTTCACATTTCATCCGACTTATACTCATATGCTCGACCAAAAACCTCAAAGATCAGCATTCAAACTCCATAGAATCACTAGCAAGACAACTTCTTGGTGATTGAAGATCGTAGGAACAACGAGGAACCTTTGGAAGCCATCCACGAGTGAAAACCCATCATCAGCCTTCATATAAGCATTCCAGGAGCTGTCCTAGTTGAATCAGTAACTCTAAGGTAGTTTTACGCGCTTCTTAGTTGTTAGATAGTACATGCAAGGGCTAAAAAAAAACCGCATGCAACTCCATACGGTTATTGTGCTCGAATGTGTTGGTGATTTGATGAGTATTTGTTGTGGATTTACTGATTTATAGTTTAGAAATGTTAGAATTGAGTTTTGGTTAAGTTAGGTTTGATTTGATGATGATTTGGGCAAACTTGCCATAAAAGGAAACTTTTATGTGCAAGTCTTGGATTGGTAATGATCTAGACATGTTAGACATGTCTAGATGTGGTTAAATGTATATTGAAGTGTTTAGAAACACATTTGGATGATTGATTTTGTCAAAAACATGGTTTTGAATAAACTTGCTAAATATGGAAACTTTTGTAAATCAAAATAGGGTTTTTGATGATTTAAAACGTTTTGATGAACTTTGAGCATTGGAATAATGCTTAGAAATGATTTCTAACATATTTGGAAACCTTGATTTGTGAAAACGAGTTTTAAAACGGATACTTTCCAAATAAGGAAACTTTATTTGGGCAAAACGGCATAAACGGTGATTTATGCGCAAACGACATGTCTTAAGGGTTTAGACTTATTTTATAAACACATTAGAAGTGTTAACTTTATGAGATGGGATTTCATAACCATACTTTCCTAAATTGGAAACTTTCTAAAAATGGTAACTTGTGCGATTAGGGTCATAGGATGCATTTTGATGTCTTATGTGCATTAAGGCACATAAACACAACAATCGTGTCACCAACGATTCGTCGAGTCCCACTAGTTAACATACACACACACACACTTGGTTGAGCACACCGACGCTTGGAGTTGTATGGGATAAAACGTACCACAAAACGCATACTCACACATATATGGTTATAGGTGCATACTAGCAGGTGCTAGCTCTCGCAGATGCGAACACACTCACAACAGGAACTACTCTATCAGGTGAGTTCACGGCCCCTTTTACTTTTCAAACCTTTGGGGGAGAAAGCATTGCATGATAAACTGTTTTATGAACAACTCATTTTATTTGCATATGGACATCCTCTATCACTATATGTATATGTGTGGACCACATGTGTCACACCCCGAGCCGGCGGGGTAGGATCGGGTTTCCCCGACGGGCGGAAGGTTCCCGGGGCGCGATATCATGAGTGATAATCGAAATGTTCAGATTGTTTACATTGCACATGATATATAAATGAGAAACTCACTAGAATAAAATAGAATTACAAAGTTAAATTACATCAGTTAAGTTTATAATTTAAGAATGTAAATCTACTATAACATCATAAGTGTTCAATCTTGTATCTGCATAAGATATACAAAATAACTGTGTATGATGTCCAAAAGTATGCAGGTCCAAAAGCTAGGTCCTCTATCTATAACCTAGTCCAAAAGAAACAACTCTTCAGTTGACCTGTTCGTCACCTGAGAAGTCATGCAAAAATAAAGTCAACACATGGTTGGTGAGTTCATATAGTTTGGTAATTGAAAATGATTTTGAAAATCCCTTTCGGTAAAGACCTTAACCTCATTAACTTCAATGTAATATCCATATCGGTATGCTTATATATAGGGCATACCCCTGAGTCGAGTATACAAGCCCGCCCAGACGCCATCCCACCACATACTAATACACATATGACACCGTTGTTAATGACAATTAAGCATT
The DNA here is from genome assembly GCA_009363875.1 of Mikania micrantha. Classification (NCBI taxonomy): domain Eukaryota; kingdom Viridiplantae; phylum Streptophyta; class Magnoliopsida; order Asterales; family Asteraceae; genus Mikania; species Mikania micrantha. The sequence goes on along the minus strand of SZYD01001112.1, from coordinate 140,475 downwards.
TTTACCCTACACCTCTGATTCAGATTATGCTTTCCAAAACTTGATTTACCTTTGATTCTCTTGAGTTCATCATCGATACATGATTTCCCAAAAGTCAGTAATAGCGAATAAATGTTAAATATTTAATTTATAAATAAATAAAACATTTATATACAACTAAAACATAATGATTGGGCCTTATTTGACTCAATCAATTAGACTTAGTTGTTGGTGGTTGTCCAAGTTGTAACCTCTCACACGTGACCCATGTCAGGCATAACTCACAAGGAGTACACCTGAACTGAGCGGGATTTTAATGTTTTGCCCTTACAGCTTGACCCAATGGTCTTCTGTACATGCGAGGACTTTAAGGATATCCTGTGGTTCTTGATCTCTTTGATTCTCTTGATATGATTTTGATATTGATTTCGTTTGACAGTTCACGTTATTGCCCGTATAGCCTGACTACAAGAGTCTTCTATACCTGAAGGGGACTTTATATGTGTGTTACACGTGGTCTTGATTCCCTATACAACTGACATCCACCTTAACTTGAATATTAATGATTTCATTAGATTATAATGATTTCATTATTTCCATGATTCACACACATTTATGATTTCTGATTCCTTGAGTCTCTTGATCTTGATCTTTAGAATTTCCATGATTCACAATGATAATTGATCTTTGATTATGATTCTTTGTTCTCAGATTCCACACTGAATTAGATTTCCTTTGAATATGATCTTTTGTTTTAGTTCCTTTGATTTCACTTTGAATTTAGATTCTTGAATTTGAGCTTGATGGCCTAAGGGTTTATTTAGAGTTTAAATTTAAAGTATTACTCATAAGAGTACTTTAATTAACTTGATAATTCGATCTGTTTAATAATTACCTAGACAGGAGTCTAGGAGTATCAACAAACATATATATGTAAAACATATAATAAATAAAAGCATTTAAATAAACAGTTTAAAATAAAACAGTTTACGCATGCTTCTCAGCCCCGCGTTTTAAAACAAAAATGTTTAGAAAAGGGGCAATGAACTCACCTGTGCTGCTATGTAAATGATCTAACACAAAATGCGCGCTCTTGCTGTAGTTTAGGTTTCTTCAGTTCCTGAGTTATTGTATAAGAATTCGAATATAATAAGTACGCGTAATAGTCGTTGTGCCTAAGGTTAGGTCTTGTTGTGTGTGCAACTAAGTGTCTTAGTACTAAGTGTATCTAAGATCTAATCTATCTTAGTTACCCTTTTTATGACCCCAATTCCCATGGTTAGTTACAGTAACTTACTTTTATATTTTTAGAAATTTTGGCAGAGTTTCCTTTGTTTCCTGTTTAAAAATCCAGACAATTACATTGTCTATTTTTCAACGAAATCCCAATCAATGATATTACAACTAACTTTTATAACAAAATAAACTTAAAAGGAAACCAATAATTTTATAAATTACATTTCAAATTAACCAAGATTTTAGAAAAGATCATTCAATTTAAGCTACAAAATTTATAAAACATTCTTCTTTAATTATCATGACATGACTTGAATTTAAATCACTATTTATCATGTGATGAGCTTATATTCCTCACTTGGGCCAAATCCGGCCCATTAAGGGTCCTTGATCATCAATTGACCATAACTTAACATCATTGGATAATATGTTTTGCTAATCAATTCGTTTAGATTGACCATTCCATGTCCATTAACAACTCATGTGGTGTTGTTATTTTATGTTAAAAAAATTATCTTGATATGATAATCACTAACCCATGCTCCCATGCAAAATTCTAAATTGTCTATGCCATGCATAATTTACGTGAATACCCATGCACACCCACATTTATCTCATGCATGTTTACGTACACAAGCCCTAAATGCCATAAAAACCAAGGGTTGTAGTGACCATCCTAGTTCTAACACCCCTAGGGCAACGAACCTTTTTGAGAAAACACCTAAGGGTTCGGCTGTCATCACCTCACCAACGAACCCTTAGGGTTCGGCCATGAGGAGAGAAGGTTCAGTCGTGACAGAGGTAAACGAACCATGAAGGTTCGGCTGCAGTCAACCCTAGGTTCGTGACCACTTATAGTTCGGCCAAGGAGGGTTCGCCAATTAATGGTTCGTCATGCGAAGGCTCGTGGATCCTAGGGTTCGTCTCATGAGGGTTCGTTGATATCTATAAGGTTCGGTGCACGTCACAGGGTTCGGTGCAGGTCACAGGGTTCGGTGCAGGTGGTGGCACAGGTTCGGCTCTAGGGTTCACGTCATCCTATGGTTCGGCTGTGATATCAAAAGGTTCGGTCGACTGCTAACTCCCTCCCGAACCTGTATCATCCCTCTTTTCTCAATCTCAACCTGTTGCAAATCGATCTCTAAAGCTTTCCATTCAATTTCATTAGTTTCTCTATGTGTTCGTGAGTGTCTAGACCGGTTAAAACCACAAAAATCCAAATGGTTCGTGATACAACATAAAACCGAAAGTAAACTTGGAATTTACCTCAAATAGATGGTTGAAATCTCGAAACAACTTGTACTTCCTTGATCCACACAACAAGGTGATCGTTTTGGCTCCAAGAGCACTTCAATCCAAGCGAATCCGAGCAAGAAATCGTAGTGAGAAGCTTGAAGTTTTAGAGAGATGCTAGAGAGAGGGAGTGACGAAATTGAAGATGAAAAATGAGGTTGGTGTAGGTTGGTGGGTCATAAATTCTAGCATTAAAGACTTAGAAAAATACCCGATCGTTCCGTCTCGTTCGGTTTCGCGTAAAGTGCCGGTTCGTGTAGTTTCGCGACAAAACGACACGATTTATAAAAAATAGAATTCATTTAATTATTCTAGGTTGTAATTCCTAATAAATTAACTAGTATCTTCTATTTATTTAAAATTAAAAAAATTAATTAACTGTGTAAATCGAATCGTACAGTCGTCGCGCGTATTCGTTCGAATCGTCATCCGTACGAACACGACGATAACTATACTTTTCAATATTGTCTTCTAATTACAGAATATCATTCAGAACGTTAAACTTTCAGACATATTCGTACAGATCGTCACTTATACGAATAATCCGTCAATTTAGCATTCACGTAACAATATTCGTGTGTTTTGTTCTATAAGGCCTCACATACGTTTTTACATAATAAATCCTAATAAATAATCACATGATGGTTCTGTATTGTCAAATAATTATCTGACTCAAGAACCCTATTCTGAACTTTGTTTTTCTGAATTGAATCTGAACTGGCGATTTGATAACATGTAATGATAATGATATACAGTTGATAACTGAAATATGTACCTGATTTACTGTTCATGTACTGTAGAGATCACTGTTCGGTGACGGTTCCGGCACTGATGTTACAACATGACAACTAAAAGTCCTCGCGATACTCCACGGACCGTTAGTAGCGCGTAACGCCTAGCGTGGTAATCTTGAATAGTACTATTTGGGCCTGACAAGCCCCACCCATCGCGCCTGGGAGGCCAACCCGACTGTAGGTCGGAATGGGTGTAATATTGACCAATACTTTGCCATTGTCTTGTGATGGACATGGCGGGAGGCACAACTGTCAGCTTCGGTACGACCCCGCATATAATATAATTGTATTGACTAGCTATCAATCGATACTGCATTGTAATTGTAACATCACTGTACTTCCGGTCTTCTGTACATCCGTACATCCGTACGATTGTACTGTTACGATCTGAGATTTATTATTATTAATGATGAATACATTATTAGATGATTATCACTGTTACTGGTATGCATGTTTATAACATATTATACGCTTAAACCATGGGGAGTTTAGTTGTAACCCAACTAAACAGAACCAGAGAGTTTATTGCAGTTACATTATAATGATTATGGATTATTGGTTTGGAATGAGAATGGATTTGGGTTGGATTGGGATGGAACTAGGAGTTTGTTATAGTCTGGTTGCTAAACGTAGTCAAGGACACATGGTCATGGTTTATCGAAATAGCGGTGGGACGGTGTAGGGGAGGTTGCGATCTACCTCTGCATATGCCCTATACATATGCATATTTCGGTCTATCAAGGATGTGTCAGTGACTAGGGTTTAGTGGGGTTTGGTTTGGGAAGTTAATATCTAAGTCAATAAAATAATGGAAGTGTAACTGGAATCAAATACGCGATGGTGAGGTTACGGATGTAAGTTAAACGCGGATATTAATTTAGAAATATTAACTTAATAATGTATTCGCGTGGGTGACGATTCACATGAATATAATTATTAAGAATAATATTCTGAAACGATATTCCATAATTAATAAATCAAATCGAAATACGGTACGAGCGTCGGATTCGCAAAGGTGACGATCTTTACGAATACGTACGCGAGTAACGTGTTTCGACGAGATAATTAAATAATATCTAACGATATTAAATTTCTAAACGAAAACTGAAAATATTTTTTAGGAATCACAACCTAAAATGAATTGAAATACATTAATTTATTAAATAATTGATTTAACGAAAATAAACGGAAATCGTTTTACGAAACAATTTATTTAAAATCATTTTATTAAACGAAACTTATTTAATTAAACGTTGTACCTTTTTAATGTGTTGTACGATATAAACTGAACGGTTTATATAATTTAACGCGATAAAAACGAGACCGGGCACGCGGGGATCGACCGGGCTATAAAAGCCCATCTCTTCCTTTTTTTCTCATTTTCACAAGATTACTTCTCTCTCTAAACACATATTCACGCAACTCTCTCTCTACAACTTCTCTCTACGATATCTCTCTCGTCTCTCAACGGAATCGCGAGATCTTGGCGTCCACACGACCGGGTGATCGAGAGGAACAAGTGGATACGAAGAAACCTCACTTTTGACCGACGGATCGAGGTAGATCTCAAGTTTACTTTTCGGTTTTTACTAAAAACGTGATGTACTTGTGTTTATAACATAGAATCGAGATTAGGGTTGTCAAATGTTTCAATCGAGTTGTTAGTGAGCTGAGTGAAGCCATAGGAGACCTGTTAAACCACAGATTGTGAAGATGATGATGATGAGATGACCTGCATAGAACCGGCGAACCCACTGGGCTGCGAACCTAGGCTGGCCGAACCCTGGCCAGCCGAAGATTGTCATTGCCGAACCTTCAGTCGCCATCATAGCAGCGAACCCTAGGAGCCAACGAACCCTTGCTGGGCGGGAAAACAAGATGGCCGAACCTTAGGGTGGCCGAACTATGTCCTAGCCGAACCCTCATGTCCTCACGAACCCTTGAAGCTAACCGAACCCGTTTCTGGTTGGCGAACCTTTATGACAGCCGAACCATTGGCCGGCGAACCCTCCCCTTCTTGGCCGAACCCTCCACCAACGAACCAAATGGTTCGTGGGATGATGCTAAGCCGAACCCTTCTTCCTTTTGGGCCGAACCTAGGTGTAACTGGGTCATAGGTTCGCTGCTTTCTATGGGAAATAAACTTAAATTCGTTTAACTAAAGGATTAAGGGTAGATTTGGGGGACATGATATATATATATATATATATATCTATAACCATGCATGCATGAACAAACATGGCCACCACCTTTTGTTTTAAAAACATAAATTTATTCCTAATGTTATATGTACAATGGAAAATTTGGTTTGAAATACTAAATGTAATTTCTTTAAGTTTTATATTAAGTTGTGATAACTTAAATTGTGGTGGAGATAGGTGAATATGCATGCATGCAACTACAAATGTGTATGTATAAGTTTATAAGGGATAAAGCCTTATAACTTACATAACCTTGACACATTAATTTAAAAGATTATCATAGATATAAGACAATTAACACTAATGAATTTGAATTATCCTTACGTGATAATAGAAAATAGAATCTTAAGTGTAACATATTAATTTTGATCGAGTTAACTAAGTTAATGAATACTTGAGAGTTTAAAGCTAAACAAGTATAACCATCTAATGACAATGTCATACTTAAACTTATGAACGCGAGCATATGATTAACATAGATTGTTGAGTTGATCAGTGAGTCGTTTTGGATTTCACGTACGCGAGCGCGCACTCTATTAAAGCACTGAAACTAAGGACTCAGGTGAGTTCTCATAACCTCCCTTTCTTTAAACTGTTTTGGTTTTAAAACTCGGAGGTGAAGCATGTATACCAAATTCAAATATTATTTTGATAACACAAGGTTAATACCTGTTTATCAATATGATATTCACATTTAAAATTATCATTATTTATGGATTATCTCTTACATTTATATATCCGTGTAAACATTGTCATTGACTACGGTCAATAACAACGATTACATGTATTGTCACAAACTCCGTGAATCATCGCCTTTAACTTCGGTTAATTGCTTTGACTTCATGTATTGTCACGTGGATGTTGTCCACTCCGTGAATTATCGCCTTTAACTCCGGTTAATTGCTTTGACTTCATGTATAGCCACGTGGTTAGCTACCTCTCCATGGATCTTGTTTTTAACTTATGTTAATTACATAATGTCCATGTATAGTCACATATATTATTTGAGAATATTGATGTTGAGATTGGTTGATTGGTTTTGTGGTTTGATTATCTATGATTTACTATGATTATCTATGATTGACTATGACTGATTGGATATGTGATTATGTGTTTGTGTATGTGTTTGATTGATGAGTTTGGAAATTGGTTGGATTATCTCATACAAGTATTCTTGTGGATTTTCTCAGAAAATCATAAGCATTTATACTCATTTTATCTAAACCTTTTATAAAACCATTTTTAAACTTAAACCTTTAAATTCATTTTATAAAACCTTTTAAGTATAAAAACTTATGATTACTCACCAACTACTTTGTAGTTGACACTTGATTTTCTTACATGTTTCAGGTGATGAAGTTAAGTAGGTTGAAGAAGATGAACTTCTCACTTTTGGACATCATCACATAGGATTCTTGGACTTAGCTAATTAACTAAATTTCTGGCGATTAGAGTTTAGTTAGTTTAGCTAAATCTTTTGTGTATTTGATGTAATTAATTCATGATGAACATGACTTTTGTGTAAACATTTATTTGGTTTGATTGATATGTGATGATACATATTTAGATGCCCACGAGCTTTTGAACAATCTACACATCCCTCGTGGCATCCCGACGTTTCCGCCATCGGTCGGGGTGTTACAGTAATGATATGTAAATCACAACTGTTACTTTAAACATTGGATGTTTACTGCTTATGATAAACCTGTGCTCTCACCAACCTTTGTGTTGACCTTTTACTCGCATGTTTTCTCAGGAAGCTAAGGCACGCACTCAATGATAGGACGCTAGGATGGAGTCCCATGCATCAGCTTTAGTGTCTTAGTATGTTGAAAACATTATCATTTTGTTTTGTTGTGTATTGTTAAACAATTTAAATCGTTTCCGCACTATTACTCTGTTTTGCTTTGAAAACCGATTTAATCTCATTCTTCCGCAACTTAAAATTACAACGATGTTTTGAAAAACCTAAACTTTTACTTCCGCAACTCTGATTATACTAAACTGTTTTATCCAAGTTATTGGATGTACGTATGCAACCAGACATGTAGGTCTCGCAACTGTGTGACCGGAGACTGCGATCCTGCAAGATCAGCCAACCGTCGCGCCCCCATCCGGGACGGGAGGGCCGGGGTGCGACAGATTGGTATCAGAGACCTCAGGTTATTACGAATTAGGTTTGCATTTAGTGAACTTAGTCTATAACCACTAGTCTCCACACAACACTTAGTGCTTAGTATTGTGATACTGGCATACCCGATTGTACACACACTCTTGTTACGCGCACTATAGCAAATGGCGTCATCATCGTCACCGCATGTGGCTGCACATGACGAGTAGGAGCCGATAGCTCTACATGTTTCCATTCAGTACCTACCACACACACTACATTAGTCATTGGGCAAACACTAACACTTATTCTTGCTATGAAGATCATGGCTGGAAGACGTGGAGGACGCAAGAATGCGGGCAGACGTGGAAACATCAACCTGACATAAGCTGAGTTGAACGCACTCATCAACGAACGAGTTGAAGAGGTACTCGCTGCACGGGAAGCTGCCCTTAATCAAAACCTACTGAACCAAGGTGATGAGTCTTATTTCTTATACACCTTGCATCGCATTCATTCGTTTCCAATTCAACACGTTTGCCGATACTGAATCCAACTTTATTCTTCGCATATCTCAGGAGCAAACCCCAACCCTCCTCTCTGCACGTTCAAAATGTTCCTGGATTGCAAACCCCACTCCTTCAGCGGCACAGAGGGCGCCGTTGGACTATTGCGCTGGATCAAAAAGGCAGAATCGGCCTTTGCTATGAGTAACTGCAGGAATGAGGACCGAGTTAAGTTTGCTGCTGGAACTTTTGAGGGAGCTGCCCTCACGTGGTGGAATGCCAACGCTCAGAATCTAGGGCTCGATGCTGCCAACACCCTACCTTGGGATGACTTCAAGAGAATGTTGAACCGCGAATACTGCCCTCGCGATGAAGGGCAGAAGCTTGAGACTGAGTTCTGGGACCATAAGATGATTTGTTCCGAGGTTGAGGCATACACTCAAACCTGTGGCCGGAAATGGCAACCCCACCCTTCAAATTCAGGGCATGGTACTATCTGCTGACCCCATCACCATGCAACAAGCTGTGTGACTGGCCCACAAGCTCACTGATTCGGCAGTTGCACAGGGACTCTTACCACCTCGTGGTGCTGTAACCAAACCTACTGAAAACAAGCGAAAATGGGATAACACCCTAAGCAAGACTTTGACTCTCCAACCACCACCACAACAATGTAAGTTTGGGTCACCCCAAGCTTATGCACCACCCATCCCAACCACTCAAACCACAGGAACTTATGCTGGAAAACACCCGAAGTGCAACAAATGCAACTTACATCATGTCTTGGGACAGTGTGGCTCTATCCGATGCCAACGGTGTGGCAAGGGGGGACACCTCGCCAAAGACTGCAGGGGTGAATTGCTGGTAAAGACACCACAGCCACAACAACAACAACTTGAAGCACCGAAGGGCTGCTTCGAATGTGGAAAGCCAGGGCATTTCAAGAGAGATTGCCCGCATCTGAAGAACAACAATAACGGGAACAACAACGGTCCGAAGGGACGAGCCTTCGTGATCGGGGCTAAGGAGGCCCGGAACGATCCCAACATTGCAACTGGTACGTATCTCTTAAACGATAATTATGCTTCTGTATTATTTGATACTGGTGCTGAGAGAAGCTTTATATCTAAGGATATTAGTGAGATACTGGCCATAACCCCAACACCCCTAGAGTTTGAATATACAATAGAGCTAGCTGATGGCAAACTAATTGTGACCAAGCACATTCTTAAGGAATGCACTTTAGAGCTAGCAGGCCATAAGTTTAAGATTGACCTCATGCCGGTTACACTAGGCAGTTTTGATGTTGTAATAGGCATGGACTGGTTGTCTGAAAACCAAGCTGAGATTATTTGCCACGACAAGGTTGTGCGCATACCCCTCCCTAGAGGAGAAACTCTAGACATCAAGGGAGAAAGGAGCGACACTCCCCTAAGCATCATCTCGTGCATGAAAGCTCACAAATGCTTATGAAAGGGATACACAGCCATTCTGGCGCTTATCACCGACAAGACTGAAGAGGAGAAGAGAATAGAAGACATCCCAGTCGTATGCGACTATCCCGACGTATTCCCTGAGGATTTACCAGGACTACCACCCCCTCGACAAGTGGAGTTCCGCATAGACCTTGCACCGGGAGCAGCGCCAATCGCACGAGCACCTTATCGACTTGCACCTTCGGAGATGCAGGAACTGTCCAATCAATTGCAGGAGTTGCTGGACAAGGGTTTCATTAGACCAAGCTTCTCACCCTGGGGAGCTCCGGTCTTGTTTGTAAAGAAGAAGGATGCCACGTTCCGTATGTGCATCGACTATCGATAATTAAACAAGGTGACAGTCAAGAACCGTTACCCCTTACCTCGTATCGACGATCTGTTCGATCAACTGCAAGGATCAAGTTACTACTCTAAGATCGATCTGAGATCAGGGTACCATCAACTAAGAATTCAAGAGGAAGATATCCCCAAGACTGCTTTTCGCACTCGGTACGGCCATTATGAGTTTTTGGTCATGCCATTTGGGCTGACTAATGCGCCCGCAGTATTCATGTACCTCATGAATAGAGTGTGCAAACCATACCTCGACAATTTCATCATTGTCTTCATAGATGATATTCTCATTTACTCCAAAACCCAGGAAGAACACAAAGAGCATCTTCAATTGGCTCTTGAATTATTACGACTAGAAAAGCTATACGCTAAACTCTTCAAATGCGACTTCTGGATTCGAGAAGTCCAATTCTTGGGTCATGTTGTCAATGAACAAGGGATTCATGTGGATAAATCTAAGATAGAGGCAATCAAGAACTGGGAAGCACCAAAGACTCCAACTGAGGTGCGAAAATTCCTAGGATTGGCCGGCTATTACCGACGATTTATCTAAGGATTTTCAAAGATAGCCCAACCCCTTACAGCCTTAACCCATAAGGAAAAGAAGTATCTCTGGACTGACAAACAGGAGGATGCATTCCAACTTCTCAAGCAGAAGCTCTGTAGTGCACCTATCTTATCTCTTCCTGATAGAACAGATGACTTCGTAGTATATTGCGATGCTTCTATACAAGGACTCGGCTGCGTGTTGATGCAGCGAGAGAAGGTGATCGCATATGCTTCTCAACAACTGAAAGTCCACGAGAAAAACTACACCACCCACGACTTAGAACTTGGAGCCGTGGTATTTGCACTCAAGATCTGGAGACACTACCTGTATGGTACAAAGTGTACGATATACACTGATCACAAGAGTCTCCAACACATATTCGAGCAGAAGGAACTGAACATGCGACAACGTCGCTGGCTCGAACTCCTAAACGATTATGAGTGTGCTATCAAGTATCACCCGGGGAAAGCCAATGTAGTGGCCGATGCCCTAAGCCAGAAAAATACCTCGAAACCCAAAAGCGTACGAGCTTTACAACTCACCATCCATCCCAACCTCCCTGAGCAGATACGTATGGCCCAGGTGGAGGCACTCAAAGCAGAAAATCTAGCGGCAGAATCACTAAGGGGAATGGAGCAACAAATTGAGGTAAAAGCCGATGGTTTACATTATTTCATGGAACGCATATGGGTTCCACATCATGGAAACCTACGAGACCTTGTGATGGACGAGGCTCACAAATCTCGATATTCCATTCACCCTGGATCTGATAAGATGTATCATGATCTGAAGATACTCTACTGGTGGCCACACATGAAAGCCGACATCGCTACATACGTAGGCAAATGCTTGACTTGTGCCAAAGTCAAGGTCGAATACCAGAAGCCCTCTGGATTACTCACACAACCTGAGATCCCCATGTGGAAGTGGGAACAAATATCCATGGACTTTATTACCAAATTACCCCGTACCCCTAGTGGATGTGACACTATCTGGGTAATTGTAGACCGACTGAGCAAGTCAGCACACTTCCTTGCGATCAAGGAAAAAGACAAGATGGAAAAACTAGCCCGAATCTATGTCAAGGAAGTGGTCTCGCGACATGGAGTGCTAATCTCCATCATTTCTGACCGAGACGCCAGATTCACTTCTAACTTCTGGAAATCATTGCAAAAGTCGCTTGGCATGCGGTTGGATATGAGTACAGCATACCACCCACAAACGGATGGGCTGAGTGAACACACTATACAAACACTCGAATATATGCTACGGGCATGCGTAGTAGACTTCGGCAACAACTGGGAAACTCACTTACCGTTAGTGGAGTTCTCCTACAACAATAGTTATCACACCAGCATCAAGGCAGCGCCTTTTGAGGGACTCTATGGCAGGAAATGCCGATCACCCATCTATTGGGCGGAAGTGGGCGACAGTCAGCTCACTGGCCCGGAACTTGTACACGAAACTACGGAGAAAATCGTACAAATTAGAAACCGCTGGAATTTCAGGTAGGAGATAAAGTCCTTCTGAAAGTTTCGCCATGGAAAGACGTCATTCGTTTTGGTAAACGAGGCAAACTGAACCCACGGTATATTGGACCCTTCGAGATCCTAAAGAAGATTGGTCCGGTGGCATACCAACTCAACTTACCAGCCGAACCCGACGGAGTTCACAACGTGTTTCACGTCTCAAACTTGAAAAGTGTCTATCTGACGAAACACTTGTAGTTCCACTGGATGAGATCCAGGTGGATGAACAACTACGGTTCATGGAAGAGCCCGTAGAGATCATGGACCGTGAGGTCAAACAACTAAAACATAGTAAGATCCCGATTGTCAAGGTCCGATGGAACTCGAAACGCGGACCTGAATTCACGTGGGAACGTGAAGATCAGATGATGCGCAAATATCCCCATCTCTACAAACAGACAACGTCGAACGCCGACAACAACGAATAAATTTCGGGACGAAATTCCTTTCAACAAGGGGATGATGTGACAATTAGAAATTTTTTTTTTCTCAAACACTTTTGCTTCTCAAACACTACCAACAACAACCAAATTTCAGGACGAAATTTCTTTCAACAAGGGGATGATGTGACACCCGTCAATTTCAGGTAAATTGCGACTCTTACATTCTTTACATTTCACATTCATACTTGTTGCATTTCATTTAATTATGTTTAATTAGATGAGTCAAACACACACAACTACGAAACGATAGTTCGAGGAATTATCGAATCGTACATTGCACATTGGTTTTGGAAACCAAGTGTGGCAAACACAAACACAAACACAATTGGATTGTGCAAATGCATGTTGATTATGGTTAATCAAGCATGCAAACGGTTCGTAGCAACAAACACAAACTATCAAAGATAATTCGGGGAATTATCAAAACACGCACACGAGTCTCAGAACGTTGGTGATCAATCAAACTTATGTGCTATTATATGATTATGTGCTAAACATGCATCATAGGATTAGGATAAACGTTAGGAATCGAGTACGAGCGAAATCGAATCATCGAGATCGAAAAACAAGGAAATGGACCCGTCGCGGTACGCGACAACCCCATCGCGAAAGGCTTCGCGATACGCGAAGCAAACCGGGAGTCGGGACTCCCGAATCCCATCGCGGTACGCGATAAGAAATTTTGATCGGCCTCAGCGGTACGCGAAGGCCATGAAGATCAAAATTTCTTATTTAACCAACTCATTTCATTTCAGTCGAATTTCTTCACATTTCATCCGACTTTCTACTCATATGCTCGACCAAAAACCTCTGAGATCAGCATTCAAACTCCATAGAATCACTAGCAAGACAACTTCTTGGTGATTGAAGATCGTAGGAACAACGAGGAACCTTTGGAAGCCATCCACGAGTGAAAACCCCATCATCAGCCTTCATATAAGCATTCCAGGAGCTGTCCTAGTTGAATCAGTAACTCTAAGGTAGTTTTACGCGCTTCTTAGTTGTTAGATAGTACATGCAAGGGCTAAAAAAACCGCATGCAACTCCATACGGTTATTGTGCTCAAATGTGTTGGTGATTTGATGAGTATTTGTTGTGGATTTACTGATTTTATAGTTTAGAAATGTTAGAATTGAGTTTTGGTTAAGTTAGGTTTGATTTGATGATGATTTGGGCAAACTTGCCATAAAAGGAAACTTTTATGTGCAAGTCTTGGATTGGTAATGATCTAGACATGTTAGACATGTCTAGATGTGGTTAAATGTATATTGAAGTGTTTAGAAACACATTTGGATGTTTGATTTTGTCAAAAACACGGTTTTGAATAAACTTGCTAAATATGGAAACTTTTGTAAATCAAAATAGGGTTTTTGATGATTTAAAACGTTTTGATGAACTTTGAGCATTAGAATATGCTTAGAAATGATTTCTAACATATTTGGAAACCTTGATTTGTGAAAACGAGTTTTAAAACGGATACTTTCCAAATAAGGAAACTTTATTTGGGCAAAACGGCATAAACGGTGATTTATGCGCAAACGACATGTCTTAAGGGTTTAGGCTTATTTTACAAACACATTAGAAGTGTTAACTTTATGAGATGGGATTTCATAACCATACTTTCCTAAATTGGAAACTTTCTAAAAATGGTAACTTGTGCGATTAGGGTCATAGGATGCATTTTGATGTCTTATATGCATTAAGGCACATAAACACAACAATCGTGTCACCAACGATTCGTCGAGTCCCACTAGTTAACACACACACACTCGGTTGAGCACACCGACACTTGGAGTTGTATGGGATACAACGTACCACAAAACGCATACTCACACCTATATGGTTATAGGTGCATACTAGCAGGTGCTAGCTCTCGCAGACGCGAAGACACTCACAACCGGAACTACTCTATCAGGTGAGTTCATGGCCCCTTTTACTTTTCAAACATTTGGGGGAGAAAACATTGCATGATAAACTGTTTTATGAACAACTCATTTTATTTGCATATGGACATGCTCTATCACTATATGTATATGTGTGGACCACATGACAACTAAAAGTCCTCGCGATACTCCACGGACCGTTAGTAGCGCGTAGCGCCTAGCGTGGTAATTTTGAATAGTACTATTTGGGCCTGACAAGCCCCACCCACTGCGCCTGGGAGGCCAACCCGACTGTAGGTTGGAATGGGTGCAATATTGACCAATACTTTGCCATTGTCTTGTGATGGACATGGCGGGAGGCACAACTGTCCGCTTCGGTACGACCCCGCATATAATATAATTGTATTGACTAGTTATCAATCGATACTGCATTGTAATTATATGTAAATCACAACTGTTACTTTAAACATTGGATGTTTACTGCTTATGATAAACATGTGCTCTCACCAACCTTTGTGTTGACCTTTTACTCGCATGTTTTCTCAGGAAGCTAAGGCACGCACTCAATGATAGGACGCTAGGATGGATACCATGCATCAGCTTTAGTGTCTTAGGATGTTGAAAACATTATCATTTTGTTTTGTTGTGTATTGTTAAACAATTTAAATCGTTTCCGCACTATTACTCTGTTTTGCTTTGAAAACCGATTTAATCTCATGCTTCCGCAACTTAAAATTACAACGATGTTTTGAAAAACCTAAACTTTTACTTCCGCAACTCTGATTATACTAAACTGTTTTATCCAAGTTATTGGATGTACGTATGCAACCAGACATGTAGGTCTCGCAACTATGTGACCGGAGACTGCGATCCTGCAAGATCAGCCAGCCGTCACGCCCCCGTCCGGGAGGGAGGGCCGGGGTGCGACAATATGTGTGTGTAATATTTTTTAATTTGTTTATTTTTAATATATGGACGTCTTTGTCATTGTAACACTTGCATATTTAATTTTATGAAAATATATTGCTTGATATTATAATTTTTATAAATGCCTAGTTATTACATACTATTAAGTAACGAGTAAAATAACTATGAAAATTTTTGACATACCTATGCGGTTAATTAATATTATATGAGACCGCCTAAAATTAATAAAATATATTATAATTAAACTTGCTTCGGTTTTACGAAACTTAGGTCAAAATGTAAGGAAAAATAAACTAGTCCTAACTGTATTTTTAGAATTTTATAAAATATTATATTTTAAAAGTTATAAGCGAAAAACAAAATTTGAGCTAAATTAATTAAAATAATAAAATAATAAAATAATAAAAGTTTCAATTCAAAAATTTGTAAAAAAGTAAATTTATGTGGGGCATTTTTACGAAGCATATGAATTCATCGTCTGAGTTATTCAAATAAATATAGCACACGTTGTAACCTACATATATTATGAATCTATGAATTCCTTTTGCAGCACGTATTTTATAGCCTATAAATAGTTACAACTTTACTACATTTTGAAATCACACATACGTAAAAACATACACACACACACACCTTTAAGTAGAAAATTAAAAGCTCTGGATGCTAGGAAGTACTGATCAATATAAAAAATCAAGATTAAGAAGTCGATTCATTTAAATATATTATCTAATTTCTTAGTTAAACTCATAAATTTAAAGGCTTCATAAAATATTAACTTATAGGGTGTCACACCCCGGCCGATGACGGAATACGTCGGGGCGCGATGTCTAATGCTCAAAAGCTCACGGTGCTATTATAACGTTTCAATATTTAATGCATCATTATTACAAAACCAACGCAACATTCATTGAATAATAAACAATTATTACATGGATTGAATAATCAAAGTATTACAATTGAAAAGTCTATACAATTGTTTCAAAGTTAAACTAGGTCACTAAGTCTATCTTATGTCTTCATCCAAATCTTCCTTAACCTATCACACATGTAAAATTGAGTTTGTCAACTATTTGCATAGTTTGTGAGTTCACACACCAAGTTTAAATAATATGTATAAAAAGGATGCAAACTATAGCCTAACTAGAATATGTATCATAAGCATAACATGAATACAATTTTGAATAATAGAATGAATAAATGAATAACCATAGCTTGTGTCCAAACAAGTATCCACATAACATGTTAATTCAAGTATGACCATACTATAATAAGCTTAGCATCTAACGCATAAAGCTAACTAGATCTAAGGCTTGCATCATAGATTGAATACTACTAGAATGAATAAAGTTTGAATAAAACATGTGTAACATCCCAAAAACAAAATGTAAAAGGGAGTGTAAAGAAACTCACCATGTAAGTCTAGCTCGTCCAAGTATGTCTTTTAATATTGTTTAGGAAAGTATGAATAATGCGCCTCACTTTAAAGCTGGAATGAAAAATAATCTTAGTATCCTAAAGTTTCAGGCATCACGTCTTAATGTCTATGGCTACTATAAAATTTCCTAAGGTTAACAAATCTATAATTGATAATGTGTTTATCTAGGTACAAAGGAGTACATTGAGAATAAATCTATTCGTAAAATTTTTTTGTTTATAATATATAGTATTTGATTAATATTTATCATCTTAAAAGCTAGCATAATGTTGTTTATATATATATAGGGGATGGCTCGAATGTTAATCGTTCCTTATTACGATAACCGAATAACTACATCTTACTACTTTGGGGCCCACACTAAAGTAAATCTAAAGGTGTATGTTTTTTCTTACTTTTTTATTAATGTAAGTGGGCCCTACATTAATTAAAAAAAGAAAAAACCTACACCTTTAGATTTACTTTAGTGTGGACCCTAATGTAATAAGATGTAGTTATTCGGTTAACGCAATAAACATGGGTTAACATTTGATCCTCTCCCTATATATATATATATATATATATAGTATTTATATCTCGTTTAACTAACTTGATAAAGTTTTCATCAAGAATTTATAAGATATATATTAGAATAATTTGATAATTATTTAAAATAATTGTGTATAATTATTCTATACTTTTTTTGTTGTTGTTTCTTGTTGTTGTTGTTGATGATGTTGTTCTTACTACTACGACTACCACTACTTAGGTTACTTGGATAGTAAATTAAACTTCAAGATTTCATTTATATAAACTTAGACTATGTAAATATCTTGAAAAATTAAACCAAAGTAAAAGGTTTGTTTGAGTAAAGTAATTTAAAGAATAAAAATAAATGAAATAATATATATCTTCTGTTCAAATTTATTTTAGTTTAAAATAAATTTTTGTTTAATAAAGATGTTAATATAGGTTTTTTTTCATTACAAAACTCATGTGTTATAGTTTTAATAAATTGATTTATTATATTTAAATTTTCTAAACATAGGGTGTGTAATTTGAATCTAAATACTATTTTCCAGTATTTTATAAATGATTTTAAATATATTTAAATTATTTTTTGTAATTAAATTTATCACTTTAAATGATAAAATAATAAATAAGTTTTCTAAAAATATCCATAATTTATCAGAAGGTTTAGAATTAACTTCCATGATTTTATAAAATTTTTGAATAAAAAAATTAATACAGAATAATAGCTTAAATGTAAAAAAAGGTTATAGGGCCGCCCCAGGTTCGAACTTGCGCCATTTACTCCTAGCTGACGTCTTTTACCACTGGGCTAGGGGTGTGTCTCATTGAAGGATTCTGGTTCCACTTAGTTTTATACACACAATGAAATTGAATCCCAATTCGGATGAGCCCTAGAATTTTTCTTATTCAAAATTGATCTAGTTGTTGATTTTGGGTTTACAAAAGCATAGGGCTTTCGTTCCCCATGTGAAAACGACTATGAATCATCTAAGACTTACTTGGATTGATTACGAATCGAAGGAAATTGATTAGCACATTTACGTCGGCCGTTCTTGGCTTCAAGTTGTTCTCCGAATGCTTTATGAATATGTGTTAAATGCTCAGATTGATTCGACGTGTACAAAAGAAGAGAATGGGTTGATTTAATTCAATTTTTATGCTAGTTTGATCCGATTTCGAATTTTTGGTAATAACCAGAACCTTTGAAAGCTAATAAACATGTTTAAAGGTTTTAATCCCATTAATTATTAATTGAAATTAGAGAACGTGTTCCAATCCTTTTCAAATCGGCTTGTGAGCTAGAATTGAAATGGGTCTCGAATGGGTCGTGGGTCGGATGAACGGGTAGCTGGGTTGGGAAGAAAAGAAACGAGGAATTGGAGTTTTACAGTTCTAGTCCCTCCCCTTCCTTTCTAGTTTAAATTCAGCCTTAAATTTCATTTACTCACATTTTGAGTTTATTAGTTATCCCCTTTTAGTCCCTCTAGTTTAACATTATCATGTTATGTAAAAGGAATCAAGAATTTATAAAATCATTTTATATCTTTTAAATAGTTTAAATTTTATAAATTTGATAAATTATATTAAAATGCTATTTTTGTTTTAATCATAACCCATATATAATTTTATATATGTGTTTAAAATTATATATTTTTTAGCTTTAAAAAAAATTAAATTTTATAAAAATTCATATAATCTTTTGTGTTATTATTAATTTTATTGTTATTACTACTACTATTATTACTTTAATGTAGTAAATATATATATATAAGTGTATATATAAATCTATAAGTTTAGAAACACAAATGTTTCAAAGAATATTAAAGAGCTTAATCACACATTGAACACAATTATAATACTTAAAATTTGTACCGAAAATTAAAGGGATTACATAAGGTTAGGGTTAATATATGTCCCTATGTATAAAATAAACTATGGCTCATTTTAGGAATAAAAAATAAACATAATCAGAAATCATTCTTACAAAATAGTTATAAGGATAGATTAACCGTAAATGCTGTCAAAATTATATTGAGAAGTTCTAAGTTGTCACTCAGCCAACCAAATATCCAGGTGAGTATATTTAACTTGTTTTTTTAAATATAAGTAAATTTTGAGCATGCTATGTTTAAATTTTGATGCATAAAGTGATATTACGTGACTAACATTTAGGCTATTAGTATACGTATGATTTGAAAATTGTATCCGCATATGGGTGAAATTCCTATATGTGGCTGGAACATGTGGACTGGAAGGTTATATGTAAGACGCACTCCGCAGACAACCTAACCAATGACCAGTTGTGGGCTGGAGGGAACAAAACATAAGACGCCCTGCGCTGTAGTTCCTAACCAGTGACAATTATAAACCAGTGTATGCAGTAGTTGTATCGATCAGTGAAATAACATGTTAAATGTGTAGTATTGCCAATATTACTTATGGTTAAAGGACCGAACATGATATGCCTACATATCGAGTCTGTTGTTTGTATTCACCAACATTATGTTAACGTTTATTTTCAAAAAGTTTTCAGGTAATAATGAATGATAAATCAGAAACAAGATTAGAGGTTTAAGGCCTATTACGCCTTAAACAAAGATCTTGTGGGGAAACCGTGGGGCTGTTGGATTTATATATGTTTATGTAAATCCAGTTTTATTATGAAATAAATATGAAAGTTTTCTATTGAATCTTGAAAGTTTATTTGCGAGTCATGAAATACAGTTTTCAAATATATGCATATGAATTATTTACAAAATTATTAAAATGTAAAATAATGATTTTTGGTGCCTAAAATTATGAAATTCATGATATAGTGCTTCAACTTAAAAAGAATAATAAACTATGACCGAGACGTATCCATGAAACCAATCGAGTCACAGCGCCCGGGTCGTCAAGAGCCCGGAGTGTGACAGTCATTTCCAAAATATTTGACATAACCCTATCACAATAACCAAACATATTACATTTATGCATATAGTGCAAGTAATGAACAGCTAGGGCAAAGATGGTCCTCTACTTCAAATTTGAATTTGTTTAATAAAGGGGTAGGCGAGTGTTGAAGAATCTTGTTGAAACCATGTTCCTACGTATACACATCATTACACAAATTGTCGTTGATGATAGATATGATACACCATTAGGGCAAAGATTGTTCTCCATTTCAAATTTTATTTTGCTGAATAAAGCGATGGAGGAGGGCTGAAGAATGATGATTAACATGTGGGTTTATGTGTTGGTTGCTCATTTTTTTAGCATCCCAATCTTTGACGGAAAAAATGGTGGATCTAGCTAATAACCGTTGTTAATTAAGATCATTTTGGTGGTTATTGTATGAAGAGGGAAAACACGGTGGTGTATGTGATGGAAAAAGGAAAATCCACAGAAAACTCGGTCGTTAGAATGGTGGTGATTGCATGCCTAAGTCAGAGACACGTCTTATGATAAATCTAGCTATATGAGAGATGCCTTGCAGAATATTATATACATTTAGAATGTGCAAGTCTAGATTTGATGTTGGAAAACGATTTGTTGGCCTAATCGTTCACCTTTGTTGGTGGAGATTAGTTGGTGATGAATATATTAGGAGCAGATACACGGTGGTGTATATAGTGGAAGAAGAACAATCTTCAAAAAAACTCAGTTGCCAGAATGGTGTTGATTGCAAGCAAGCGAAGCGTTAGTGAGATTCATAGAGAAGCCAAGGAGCAGTATCAGTGCCTAAGTTAGACATATGACTTATGAAAAATTTATCCACAACATAGGATATCTTGCAAAATTCTTTTGTATCCATAGAGTGTATAAGACATGCATAAAAATAAGTTACTAGGTGGAACATTAGTGTGCCAAAGCCCCAAAGCGACTCTAATGCCTAAGTCAAGGCATATTTCTTAAGATAAGTCTAACTATAGGAGAGAATGTCATGCAAAATATTATATACACTTAAAATGTGCAAAATACACATTAAAACAAGTGAGCATTTACAAAAATAGTACTTACTGAACTATAATAAAGAGTGTTAGAAGTTATAAAATAATTAGCAGCATGTACTACTGTCACACCCCCACCTCTCGTCACCTCGTGTCTGGTCTGACGTCACCGAACCGGTTGCGGAAGCATAGTGGTGATGTCTCCGAGGTGAGGGGTGACTTACTTGAACCGATATCATAAGCACACAGATTAACTTAATATAAATACAATACAGGGTTCCGTCATTACAATCAGTATCATAATTTACAACTAAGTTTATTACACAACTAACTTATTTAATTACTAGTGTTTGAAGTGCAGCCTCACCGAGTGTCACTGTCTCCCTGCAAAAAGATTTAAGTTTGAAACGTCAGCACAAAGCTGGTGAGATCGACAGTTCATTTTAAAACAATATGATATGATAAGCACGTTCTCAAAAGTTCAGTTCTGGATAACCATGGGACCTGTATCTAGTTCCTTTCGGACGTCTAGTCTGTCTCAAGATATTACCCGTCTGTACATATCTTAGTGCCTCATTATCTTAATGTCTATCATACCATTAAGAAGTTCAGGAAACAGATAACAAACATTCACACAAGGGGAGATGCAATCCTCCCAGCGAATGGGGTGTCAACCAATAGTACTATCAATGTTTTCTGTTCGGCCACATATGGGTTCACTAGATACAGTTCAAAAATGAGGACTTTCAGTTCCATGATAGAGTTCTGTCTACAGGCAAAATCCCATGAAATCCCACAAAATCACATGAAATCACACAGATATCATTGATACATATCATATGTTCAGACAACAGTTTGCAGAGTTTCCCCGATGTTTATAAAAGATTAAAAATAAAAGGGGTTGTACGAAACTCACCTGATAATATAGGTGTAGCAGAGTATCACCAAACTGATAGTACAGAGATGATTCTGCATTTAGTTATATTTAATAAGTTATTTATGTTCAAGTTTACTGATTAGATCTTTCTGAACGTTCAATGTCAAAGACATTGCTTAGTAAATCATCAACTCGATACTAATTATGTAATTAATTAATTTAATGTTATATCATACAATGTATGATAATGTAGGAACCTACATTGCATTAGATTCCTAATACAAAGTTGATGACACTCTTGATTAATCAGAATAATCCCTGATTAACCAGATAGTTAATGTTGTTGATTATGATACTGTAACAGTTTCTAGATAATTTAATGGCTTAGGAATGATAAATCCTTGTTATTGATTACCCAAGTATCATGAAATATCACAATGTAGCATCAGAATAGGTGAAATAACCAGATTTAACATACTAATCTGACTGTTATCACAAACATCAGATAATCATTCCAATGAGTATGTTAATGATTGTGATTAGTTTGAAACACTTGGATTTAACCTTGCATTTCAAGGATTAATCCAACTAATCACCTACATTGTTATAATCAAATGGATTAAACCATTATAATCATGGGTATGGTTTCATGCAAACCGGGCATTACAACGGATCAACACAAGGATTTAACCGTTAAAACATCGTGTTCTTTGTTTATAATCAATCCTAGCCATCATCTAGGCAATAATCAACAATCCTAACTATGTCATTACGTTCAAAATCAAGATCTAATCAATCAAAATCAAACTAGAAAGTTTAAACGGATCATTACCTAATCAGACGGATTTCTGACTTCAAAATAACGATCGAAGCTTGTAAAGATGATCCTTGGTGCGATCCTTGACTTCAGAAGGCTTGAAAAATGGATTTAGATGGTAGAAGTGTGTGTTTTCGTCATTTGAAGGTAGAACAGACGCAAGAAGAAGAAAAATAATCTTCTTGCATGAAATCTGATGAAGTAGATCAGATCATTCCACCGCCACATCCGTCGCGTACCGCGACCAAAAGCCCAAAAAGTCTTCGCGTACCGCGAAGAAATCCGGAGATCTCAAATTTCTTTCATGCATCGCGTACCGCGGAGGATTCTGAATCCCTCCATCGCGTACCGCGATGGGTCCAATCGACCAACACTTAGTGATTTTTCTTCGTTTTTCGATTTCGGGCAATCCAGGACTCCGTTTTGAGCACGGTTTTCGCCCACGTTCATCATTTCTCACCGACTATCATTCTGTATCAGTTACAAGTATTAAAACAAAGTGGATTCCTAGAACGATCAAATGTGTCCACGTCATTGATGACGTAATTCTCGTATGCAACTGTCACAACTACGTGCTCTAGACATGAAATACTGAGATGTAAAAGAAGATGATGTATCTCAACTAGGTAATGCTCTTAATCTTGTTGGAGTGACTTTTCATCAAGGACTCCATCTATATTGCATCATAAGTATACAAAAATAACAAAAGTTGTCATCCTTCTGCATGAATATTTTTGTCACGAGTCTCCTTAAACATGAGCTTATGGAGTTATGACTTATGTGGCGAGTTTAACTCATGAAACAGATCTTCATCCGCAGACCTAAGATGCACCTTATCGATTCTAACCTAACTGAATTCTATAATAAAAGTTAAATTATCATTCTTTTACCTATACAATTCAATCAAACTTAATTTTACATAAATATTGGCAACCTAACTCAAAACAAAACTTTATTATGTAAATATAATTTATAACTATTTGGTTTTCTATTATAATTTATGAGAAATATTAAAAGTGGTTTACTTTTGAAGAAAGTAAATTATTTATTTAAATATAAAAATAAATAAAATAAAATAACAATTTTAAATTCATCGAACATTTTTATTAAAATATATAAACATAGTTATAGTCACAAATGGTGTCAGTAGATTTATATATACAAACTCTGGTATTTTATAATTATGATATTGATAAAAAAATCTTAACAATAAGTTACGTTGTGTAGAAGATAAATATCCAATCAAACGAATTGTTATCATGTGTCCTAGGATTAAAAAAGAAAGAAAAAAATCTCATGAGTTTGGGTTGGAGCAAGGCCAGCCCTAGCTTAATGGAGGCCTAAAACAGAAAATAAAATTGACCCAAGTCTGAGCCAAGATTTCAGACTCGGTTTACAATCCGAGCCAAGTCGAGCCAGACTCGATTTAAATCCGAGCTGACCCCTGACTCGGCTTGGTTCAGCTCGTGAACACCCTATTTAAAACTATATCCACTGGGTTCAGTCGACCTCCACAAACTTCGACATGAAGAGAAGATGAGCGGATGAGATAGGAGAGTCTCTGTATGTTTTGTTTGGTGTGGATAGAGGGAGGTTAGGGATGACAAGCTTTTATTTTTATTTTTTGTTTATGGGTGCTTGGGTTTGAGTTAAAAAATGATTTTGTATTAAAATTAACTAAGAAATTTATATTTTTGAATAAACAATTAATCTAAAACTAGGTGCTTCCCGTCCGCGCGTTGCTGCGGGAAACTCTTGCGAGTGTATCGTTTTTAATAGAAATAACGGTTTACCAGTCATGTATTAGCAACCAACACAATCTTGAATATATAAATGCAAATAAAAAACACCATAATGACTGTCACTTCATTGCAAAATTATAACAAGCAAACGTCATCTATCATAAAACATCAAAGTATACTTTGTAAATGTGACTGTCAAAAAATCCAGCTACAAAAAAAAGAAATCTCACAAATGACAAAAAGCTACTATTCGTATCCTTTATCATTAATATATATATATATATATAATGTAAATACGATCGGGAAATAATTCAGATCCAATTTGCTCTAATCTCTTATGTGGTTTTTTTATCCTCGCGATGGTGACCTAATGGTTAGTAGGTGAGAATCTATAATGGAGGTATATGGTTTAAAGCCCGGTACCATCCAATTTTCTCTAGGTCACGCGATTTCCCTCACTCATGTTAGCCATGTGACTCGTCAGTGAGAGGCGCCCTAATGGTGGCGTTCACCAATTTTTGTATGTGGTTTGGATTGTCGATGGTAGCTTTGACTTTTTCTTCAATTTCAACTTTGCAAGTTAGCAAACATAGATTGATTGATGTGTTGGACGGCGTCAATATTAGCCAATAAGCACGTCCAAAAGAAGAAGCTAGAGATGTGTAAGCCGGTAAGTAGCACACAGGTGAAGATAGGGAGCAACATATACTTTAAATAGAGATATGTGATCATACAAAAAGCTACATTACTTTGGTGGCCAAATTGGAAACAACTTAAAACTAATTATTCCTTTTACATGCTTTTTAATATATAACTAGGTTTATTCATTCCGCGCGTTGCGACGGGTTATCACAGTACACTCCGAAAAACGGGTATTATACATTATTTGCAGAAGCATAACTTGCATAACAAAATCAAATCTTTCCTCATGAACTCTATACAAATTTCTCATAAAAACATAAAATCATACAAAATACTCACAAATATGTTATAAAAATAAGATAAAAATTACTCACAAAATCTGTGTCACCAATCGTTTAAATTAAAAGAAAAACTCAAATCTGTAAGCGAATCTTTCAAATTTAATAAAAACTCAAATTTCTAAATAAATCTATCCAATTTAAAACCCTTATCTCCGTTCACTACTTTTCAAAGTTAAAAAATTTCAGATGGCCCAAGTCCAAATTTTCAAGACGTCACTGCATGTATTAAACACCTAAATAATATAATATATAATAATATAATAATATCTATAATATAATTTAAAAACCCAAATTTTTTAAGCAAATCTCTCCAATTTAATTTCCTTATCTCTATTAATTACTTTTCAAAGTTAAAAAAAATTCTGATGATCCATGTCTAAATTTTCAAAATATCACTGCATGGTTCATACACCTAAATAATACAATATATATAATAATATAATAATATGTATAATATTTTAATATAATATTTATAATATATGAGGTCCACAAATATATAATAATAATATACATACTATTCATTTTCATCTATTTTAATATATATAATAATACTATATAGTAATATATATATATATATATAGGGGAAGGATCAAATGTTAACCCTTCCTTATAGCGTTAACCGCTTAACCCTAGCGTTTTTTGCCCGAATCTTAGTTTTTTTTCATGGTTTTTATTATACATAAATAGGGGGTTTCTTTTTTTGTGTTTTTGCTAATTCATCACCGTCTAGAAGTTATAGTAAGTGTAAGTTACTTACACTTACTTACAATCCCTATCTGATGTAAGTAAATGTAAAGTAAGTGTAAGTAATTTACACTTACTATAACTTCTAAACGGTGATGAATTAGCAAAAACACAAAAAAGAAACCCCCTATTTATGTATAATAAAAACCATGAAAAAAAACTAAGATTCGAGCAAAAAACACTAGGGTTAAGCGGTTAACGCTATAAGGGTTAACAATGGAACATTCCCCTATATATATATATATATATATATATAATTATTCTAGGAAAAAACAAAAACTAATATTTCTTTTATATATTTATCGTTATAAGAAATTATTTTTATTAAATAATAATACATAAGAATAAATTAGTTTTATCAAAATTTAATTTCTAAAGTTGTTCAACAACTTGGTAAAAAAATATTTACATTTTCAAACAATTTCTTTAAAACAATAAAAAAAAAATATTTCTAAGAACAATAAAAATTAAACTAAATTTTAAACGCTCCAAACAACAAATTCCAAAATTTGTTTTATTACCTGCTCCCAACAATTGATTTCGCAACCAAAATGTGCCACACTCTACATCTATGCAGTCTTCATTATCTGCTGTTTTTGCATTCAACGGTTGTATCTGTGTTTTCTTCTACTTGAATTTTGCTGCGGTTTTGCAGGTTGTTAAATTAGGGTTTTAAGGGCGTTTCTTCGATCAGGTATATTTCCAGATCTAAGAACACTGCTTACAACCCTAGGTCGTCTTGTAATTTATATTTCTGATTAGTTAAACCTGCTTCTGCTACATATCTGTTCTAAGTTTTAGTGACATTGCTTTAATTTGATGATTGCATTTGGTTTTTTTAGTTGTTTAATCAGACTGCTTTTTTAGTTACTTATTTTCTTTTCATTTTTAGGCATATTTTCATTTCACGGACCATAGATATTCAATTCTCAGCTGGCTATATCTAATTGTAGCTCTTTTGTATTATAGCTATCACAAAAGACTTTGTTAACATTGCACTCTCTTTTTGCAAAGATTATCGGTACATGAATTCATGAGTGGTGACATACAGTCATACATATACTAGCACTTATAGATTTTTACACTGAATCGTACACTGTTTGGAACTATTTCTGAATCTTTTTATGATCAATGTAAACCTCAAGTTATAGGTTGGTGAAACTGATCAATAAATTGTTTGTTGGTCATATGAGTAAATGAAAGAAGCTTGAATGAAAATTTTTGGCTTATGGAATATTCAAATATAATTTTAAGTAAATGCATGGATATCTTTTGTTCTTGCTACTTGGGTATGGGTTTTCCAGCTCCCTTACTTTCTTTCTTGATAAGAGTTCATTAATGAAATCCAGGGACTTTTGAGGTTAATTGGCTCTTAAAGTCTTTCAATTGGAAATGGGGAAGTCTCCTGGAAAGTGGATCAAGACTATGCTTTTTGGGAAGAAGTTATCAAAGTCTAATCTCTCAAAAGTATGTAAAAGTACCTATCACATGTATTTGAGCAAGTATCCTTTTTGGATTATAAGTGTTATGACTAGGCACCTACTGATTATGAAACCCACATACAAGTTGTCGAATATATCTGACATCTTGCTCTATGGCGTATTGATTTTTTGCATGCAACTGGTTTGAATCAGTTCACCAACTTGCTGAGTCATGCAAACAAAGAAGATCACTCCAGTGTCCAAAACTTGTATGCCATAAATTTGAGTCAAGATGAACTTCTTTTTTGAGTCATGGTTTATGGGAAACATTACATAAAAAGCAAGCTTGCTGTGATTACTAATGTGAGTTTCGGGATGCAAATTGGATCACTTATACACTTTTTTGAGTCATGGTTTATGAACACCAAAAATTGAATAAAATCATGTAAAATTGGATCATGTATATTATACACATTACATAAATATGCATCTAACGTGTCTTGATCATGTATTTTTTTCGTTCAGAATCAATTCTGCTAAAACCTGTTGACTTAAGTAATTTTTTCTTGGCAAGACATTTTCATGTGCGACTTGTAAACCACTGGTTTTGGACTAGGCATTCATATTAACGACACTTTATACCGCTTGTTACATCTTAGATGGTCATTTTTATCTCATCTTCATAATCTTTGTTAGCTTAATTTCTTAGCTTTCATATATTATCACTTGTTTTTTGGTCCAAACCGGTTCTTTTAATCCAGTCCATATAATGTCTTTTTTGGGAGCCAAAAGAAATGGTTTTGATCCTTTCCGTGAGGCCGGAAGTCGCTCTGGAAAAAGAAACAACCCGACCTGTGCATCATATCTTGTGTTTGTAGTCATTTTCTACATATAATATGATTTAAAGATAACTTTATATGTAAAGAAGGCTTGCAACATTGTAACATCTGCTTGTTCTTTGGTGGCTAGAATTGTGGGAAGAATCTATGTTCTTGCAGTCATGAGGCTGCATACGCATGTCATAGTTTGTCCGTGAGTGTCTGTAATCAGTTTTTTTTTATGTTTTCTTATTCTTTTAGGGTTCTACAATAAACAAAAAGACCTCCATTTATATCAACTCACATTCTAAGGATCTTGTTGCTGATTCTATGGTGATATCAAGTCCAGTGCGCCATGTCATCAATGTAAGCAAAGATCATGCACAAGAAGAAAGGAGCTCCAGTGCCAACTTAATGCACAATACAAATGAGATTCTAAGAAATACCATAGGGTTTAATGCTGCAAATGATGAAGAGTTATTCAGGCTAGAGCAGGCTGCTACAAAGGCACAGGCTGCCTTTAGGGGATACTTGGTTGGTTTCTTTAGCTTGCTTAAATTATAAGAAAAAGAGCATCTTTATTCACATTACATTAAGATGTGCCACTGGTTGCTAAATTATTTTGTGAAGGGTTTGTTCAAATCAAAATGTGTTATGCAACAATTGTGATACCTTACTAATATAAATTACTTTGTGAAGGCTCGTCGGGCATTTTGGGCCCTCAAAGGCATCATAAGGCTTCAAGCCCTTGCTCGTGGTCACCTGGTGAGGAGACAGGCTGTTGCTACTTTGACTTGTATGCGTGCAATTGTTGAATTTCAGGCCCTTGTTCGTGGTCAAAGGGTCAGACTTTATGCAAACGGTCCTCAGGTTCTTCATAGGAGAACTCATGGAGACCATGCGGTAACTCTTTTTTTTTAATAATATTTCATGATGATACTCTTTTTAATTTGTTATTTGTTCTCTTCTCATGCCCCTGATTAACAGTTAAGTGATTATGTCTGTATGTTTTATTAGCGCAAGGCACGGGCTAACTTACTTCAAACATCTCTCAAATCAGAGAACCTATCAAAAAATGCTTTTGCCGTTAAGGTATCCTAAATCTCTACCTGACCTTAAAGTAATAGTATCATTGTTAATTTGCTATAGCTATTATGTTCTATTAGAAATTGACAAACTGCTTTATTGCTTATTTCAGCTTGTCACTTCATCAAAAACTACCATGCCCTTAAACGTCCAGTATGATCCAGACGAACCCAATTCAGTTAAGAACTGGCTTGAGCGTTGGTCATCTTCTCACTTTTGGGATCCGCTTCCCCTACCCAAAAAACCGCTTGGCATAAAGCCAAAAAGAAAACAAACTAAATCACAATCTCAAGAAATAGAAACCACAAGGCCCAAGAGGAGTATCCGGAAAGTTCCTGCTACAACTCTTGATAATAGCAATAAACTGTCCGAAAATGAAAAAACAAAACGCACTGCAAGGAAATTCTCGACCGTCCAACCAGAATCAGTGCAAGACCAATCTCATAGTGAACTGGAGAAGGTGAAACACAGTCTAAGAAAAATTTCAGTTTCTGGTGCTGGTGATTCAGAAAGGGCAGTCGTTGAGGAAGTCACCGAGTCAAATGTTATGGTGAGTGAACCCCTTCCAGCTCCATCTCTAGGAGACAAATCACTTGATGTAAATATCCCTGTTGAGCAACCTCAACCACTGGTTGAAAATGAGACCAATGGAAAGGTTGAGAATGTGGAGTCAAATGATAAAGAAAATCAAAAGACAAGGAGGAGAAAGTCTTTTCCAGCAAAACAAGAATATTCAGAAATTGTTTCTCAGAATACACCCACAGTGCCAAGCTACATGGTGGCAACGGAGTCGGCAAAGGCCAAGCTTAGGGCACAGGTGACTGCAAAGGCTGTAGAGGATGGAGCTGAAAATGGTTTTGTCAGGCGGCATTCTCTCCCATCTTCCACTGGTAAACTTGGTTTACATTCACCTCGTGTTCAGAATATTCTGCATCCCAATGGTAAAGGAGGGAGTAAAACCAGCAAACCACAAATTTCCAGCAGAGACGGTAAGCACATTTGTTTCTCCAATTTTTCACTCCTTGGTTATATAACATCTTTAACAGGCCAATTAGGTAAAACTGTAAGAAATGCAATATACAATTCACTTCTTACCAATATATGCAACATAAACAAATGTAGGAATTTTGGGAACCATCATCAACAGTCCATCTCAAATGGATGTGTGTGTGTGTATGGTGGACATTCTTTTCAAAACAAATAGTATGTTGAGAAATGAGAATTGTGAGTGCCATGTTAACTACTGTGCTATTTATTATATCAATTGACCAGGATGCATGTAGATTTCAATATATACAGGGAACATTTAGTATATAATCATGTATAATGCAATAACTATTCATAAAATTTTAAAAAAAAACTCAAAAGTGCTCAATTCAGTGGTCAACATAACCTCACCGACTTGGCCCGTAATGAAAATTACGTGTTTGATTCATTGCTTGTTAATATTTGTTCCAGAAAAGATAGATTCAGCAGGGTGGAGAAGGTGAGTGGAGCCATCATGGAATCCATGGGTCTGGTAAGGTTGTGTTTGGTTGAAACTTGTGTTGTGGTACATTAGTAGTAGTCTTGATCGCTTGTTGTAGGCTGTATTTTATCGTTTTCATTTTTGTTTTTACCGAGTGTTGTTGTACAGTAACAGAGGGAAGCAGGCACAATTTGTTTTGTAGCCATTTTAAAGGCTGTTAATGTGTTTAGTTTGAGCATCTTAATTGGGTATTTGATTATTTTTGCTTGATTGTGATAATCCTTTTTGTTTTGGACTCATTTGGCTGATGTTCCTGTTATTCTATTCTATTCTTATTTCGTTCCTTATTCATTATTCTACAGAAAAGCAACTTTAACTAATCAATTTGAAATAAAATAACAAATCTTAAAAGTTATCAGAAGCATTTCTGGTAGAAGATTGCATATTTGTCATATAAAAGTACATATCGTATTGCTTATTATGTTTTTGTCAACTCTATTACCCTTGAGGGGTTATAATTCTGATGTTAGTTCCAAGAGTCTGATTTTAAGATTTTGTTGGTGTTTTTTATTCTTCTTTATTGTATAAAGATGTATGCTTCATTTGTTTGTTGTTAGTGATTAATTGCTTGATCGTATATTATATAGAAAAAACAAAATAAATCAATTAGAAAAGCTTAAACTATACAAAAAATTATAAAATTAATCATTTTATCAGGTTTAAATTAGTAATGAATTAAAAATAAAATAAAGTTTAAATTAACAAATTTATGTGTAAGAAATAATCTAACAAATAATAAGACTCATATGGGTGTAATGCTCTTACATATGTGGTATATGACTAGTATATTTGCAATGGTTATATATGTCGTGATTATACTTGCAATGGTTATATTTGTAACGAGAATATTGAAGATGTATTAATTGGAACTATCTCTTATGATATTCTAATTAATTGATCTCTATGTCATCATCCTGAATTGAGCTCAGTAATGTCAATGTACTTTCTTTTTTGCAGGAAGAATGAGTTAGGGTTTTCAGGGTTTCTTTTGTATGTGGGTGAATGTTATGGCTAGAATCGGAATGAGCCCATTTTCTCTCTTCCTTTGCTTTTTATAGACCTTAGTGGGTCACTAATACCTGTTTGTTTAGAGAATGAGGGTCATTCCTTAATATGGACCCCACCATAACCGTTTCATCATTTATTTTGTCCTTTTCTCTAACCGTAATTTATGTTTATATCTATATACATATGCCAGTGTATTTTACAAACATATGTCACGCTTATAATATATATAAGATTGCGCGGATGTATATTATGTCTTTCAATACATATACAAAATGGTGCGGATGTATATTACGTCTTCAAGTCCCGTATACCTGGTGGTTTCAATTTTTTCTTTCGATAAACAACCAGGTATATTTTTTTTACTCTAGAGGCGCTATTTTATTATTCTGGAGGTGTCATTGGCTCGTGTAGCGGTGTAGGTGTCGCCTTAATTCAAAAAATTTTATTACCCATGATATTTTTATTTATGTAGTATATATAATATATACATATACAGGATTGTGCTTAAATAAGAACCCACCTTAATTGAGGTAACTCATTAACCCTGGCAAAAAACGCTCAAATCGCAAATTTTTTTTATTGTCTTTTTTATACAAAAATAGGGGGGCTCTTTTTTTTTAAGTTTTTGCTAATTCGCAAGCGTTTAGAGGTTAAACGAAGTGTAAGTTTGCGTTACGCTGCGACACTTAAATATATCTTCGCAGTGTAACGCAAACTTACACTTCGTTTAACTTCTAAAACGCTTGCGAATTAGCAAAAACTTAAAAAAGGAGCCCCCTATTTTTGTATAAAAAAGACCATGAAATTTTTTTTTTTGCGATTTGAGCGTTTTTTGTCAGGGTTAATGGGTTACCTCAATTAAGGTGGGTTAACAACGGATCTTTACCCTACATATACATATGTGTAAATTATTTTATGATTTTGGTGTACCCAAAGGTCTTGTAATTCATCATGAATCGGCGTAAACTGACTATTGGGACCCCCCCCCCCCTCCGTGTTGGATACCTTCTGGTTATGAGGAGTTCCTTCAAGAATTTCGGATTCTCCCCGAATGGCATCCAGAACTCCCAAGCATGGGCCAAACGGCCCTGGATGCCCCTCTTGGAAAAATCTACTTGTACGCTGATTTTTTCCACTTTGCCCGTTTTAGGCTTGCTGTTAGCAAATTTTGCTTACGCATGCTAGAGAGGTAGGGCCTTCACATCTCTCAAATGAGCCTATTAGGCCTAATTCGCTTATATCACTATGAATTTGTTTTGAGAAGTGTTCATGAAAAGGTTGTTCCTCTCTTCTTCTGTGCTTTCTTCAAGTTGGTGAAGAAAGACGACCGGTTCTCTTTTGATAAGAGGGGCGGCCCTTCTATGGTTCTCAAGGTGCCTTCCAGTTCTCGGGATAAGAACTGGAGGAACAAGTTCTTTTTCATTGATAAGAGGGTCATTCATGGTAGGATGCAATGGCGTGCTCCTACCGATCGTATTGTTGATCCCACTCCTGAGGAAAGCAGATACAAGAATCACGATGTATACAAATGGCTATGTGCCCATACTACTGATATTCAACCTATTCCAGAACATGCCCTTGTTGCAACAGGCATCAGTTGTTTATGGGATTCATCCACTACCAAACCTGTGTATTCTCTGAAGGGCGGAGGTATTTATGCCTTAGTTCCTTTTTCTAAGTCTTTTAATATATTGCTCTTCTATCTATTACATGATAAGCTTACCATTCTTTTTTAGGTGTGGGTAACTTTTCCATGTTTTATTGGACTCTCGCCGCAAGTTGCTGATCCCTGAAGCTAGACCACTGAAGCTTAATGATGTTCCCTTCTTGCAATTCACTGATCATTGTTTCGTGTTTCCCCGCAAAGATGATGACGCAGAAGCTGCTCCCACTCATGGCTCCCTAAAGCGGGTAACCACTCTCCAATCCTTTCTTCTTACCTTTATCCTACATAGTTATTCTTTCTCTTTTTTGACATCGTTTATATGTTTGCAGCCTTCTTTTTCCGACATATCTGAGTGCTCCTTTCTTATGAGTGAGGCTGCTCCTGACATAGGGTCTTCAAATCCCAGACTGCAACGAGTGCATCGGAGACTTCCGTAACTTCAGCCGGGTTATCACTTCCCTCTTCTCCAAATGTTTCGCGGGGATCTTCTTCTGTTTCCCCCGCCTCGGTCTCCTTTGTTCCACCTTAGTCACCTTTAATGGCGGACAATTTTCCTAGTTTCGCGGGATCTTCGCAGAAACCTCATGGAAAGGGGTTCTCTTTTGTTATGTTCAAAAAATATGATCGTAAACTTCAGGGTATGTCATACACATATTTTATTGGATTCCGATTTCTTGCTTATTTATGAATTCTTTATGTTTTCCAGGAGAGAGCCTTCAATCCACTACCTCTTCAACCAAGAAACTTAAAGAAGATAGCGGTTCAGCCATGTCAACCGCAATCTCTTCTCCTTTAGCCGAGACTGCCAAGTCCCTAGTCTCCATCGTTCCTTCTCAAGCTACTCCTACCATCTCCCCTGACCTTGTGTTATTGGTACCATTACCTTCTCAAGCTGTTTTATCATCTGTTTCTATTAGTCCGATTGCTTTAACCTCTATTTCCACCCTTTATACCATAACACCAACTTCCCGAGCGCCACTTTCTCCTAAGGTGTCCCACACTTTGGGTAAGACCCAACCTGCCATCTCAACTTTCCTGCTATCTTCCTCCTCTATGCCTCCTGCGGTGGTTCATTTGAGGCCTACCTCGCGCTTCATCCCCGGTTATAACCCTCACGCTCCCTTTGTCCCTGACTGGAGTATCCGGCAGGGGACACTTTTAAATGACCATCAGGCTTGTTGAGAGTTTTTGTTTATAGGAGTTCCTTCGGCTGAGGCGGAGAATGTTCAGGGTACTTCTCTGGCTCTCCTTGAGGATCAACTGGCCCTTTCTTTGGGATCCTTGGTGTCTCGTCTCCCAGAGCTGGGCCATAGGGTCGAATTTTATGAGAAAGAGTTGCAGCGCCTTGGAGTAGGACACCAAGCAACTCATTCCAAACTACTGCAAGCGTGCCTAGGAAAAAGAGAGGGATAAAGCATGATTTTCCTCCTTACACAGCCAAATTACAGACTGAGTAAACGCCTTAAAGCTGCAGGATCTTTTAGATGAGAAAGAATCGAAAATAAATAATCTGCAGTCCACTTTATTGGCAGAAAGAGACGGTGTTGTTGCCAAAAAGGCAGAATCCAGCCGTCTTCTTCGACAGCGTTCTGCCGACCTGAAAGACCTCCGCCCGAAAATTATTGACTTGACAGATTCTTTACAAAAGGCGGAGGCAAAGAACAAGTTAAAATAATCAGAGTTAAGCCATTTTCGGGGGAACCTAAGTTCCGCAGAAGCCTCTGTGTCCGCGCTCAAGTCCCAGAAGAGGTGGCTCATCCAGGAAGGAATCACCAGGTCTTTTGAAGCGATACACATGAGCCCGGAGTATCTGAATTTGATAGATGACCTTATCGTTGCTTCTAATCTGGTGGGTTGTCAACAAGGGATGAAAGAAGGCTATCAAATGTCTCAGGAGGGTAAAAACTTGATGGCCATCATGCTTTTCGCACCTCAGGTGTTGACCTTTTGAGCACCGCATATGAAACCTTGGGAGACCTGGAACTTCCTTTGATTGGGAATAATACTGCTATAGCCTTGGATGAATATATGGAAGGACTTCAAGCTCTTCTTAAGTCCCCCATTAACTTTGACGATGATGAGGACGAAGCGTCTTCAGCTATAGATGGAGTGTCTTCTTCTTGAATATAGCTCTCAATGCTTTCTTGAATATTGTAACTGTTAACAGACTATGGTTGTAAATGGATTTTATATGCACGTCTTGGTTATGTTAACATTTTTGTGACATTTTATTGTGGTCTTGTGAATTTATCAGTCTTATATTTTACACATGTAAATATGGGTTGAGGTGTAAAAGAAGTTAAAGTTCTGTACCATCTGACATGTATGTTTAATCTTTTCAATAGTTAAAGTTCGAAAACCACAACTCATATGAACAGTAAGTTAAGTGTGAATTTATATTTACGGCTGTGAATGCTCTCCTTTTTCAAATGTAATGACAAAATCTCCTAGATTCTGTGAAGACGATGAGGGTGATCGCATGCTGCTCTTTTTTCCCTCCGGATTCCTCTATACTTCTCGAGATCTGGCCGCCTATCATCCTATCTCTGACAACATTCAACCTACTTATGATGCCACTATGATGTTGTCTTTGTCTGACTTATTGGGTTCTCATTCTGAGGATGTTCCTTCGTTCTATTATGTTATTTGTATTTTACTATTCTGTTTAGGGTTTATTCGAACAACTATCGATATGTTAATGTGTTGTTTGAAGAATATTTATTTTACCTATCTTGTATCTCTTATTAACGGACAAGAAAACACATTGATTATTCGGTGGTCTACCGTTTACTTAAGTTTATCACTAGTTTACTAGTTACAACAGCTAGTGTTGAAAGCAATTTTTTTTAATGAGCCATATAAAGTATTGCATAATAGAATGAGAGATGTATACATCAATTATTCTTGTATATGTTATTTTAAAAAAGAGTAATATCGGATTTATATTGTGTTTTCTTTTTAATTTCTATTCTCGATTTTTATTGTATCATTTTTTATTATATGGGAAAAATTATGTCTCTAGAACATACAAAAACAGTGACATTATTGGATAAAAATCATGGATCCTCTACTGATATCAACTGTGCTAATGTCGTCTTCGAATTGCATTTTGACTAGGGGCATGTTTGTGATTCCATTTTAAGATGACTTATTGCCTTATTAGTTTTTTCAAAAAGTCAATAAATTGTTTAGTAAACCTAATAGGACTTTTGAGAACGACTTTTTATAAAAGGGTAGTTTTCGAAAGCTAAAAATCATGCCTTTTCAAAATTACTTATGACTTATAGGCATAAAATTAAAAATTTACTCTTACTCTTTACCCTTTACCCAATCTACCATCCACCACCACCTACTGACACCGCCCGCCACCGCCACGACCCACTGACACCGCCACCACCCATGACTGCCAGCCATCGCCACCACCCGGGGCCACCTGCCACCACCAGCCACCACCTCCCATGTCCAATGTTGCTAGTCACCGTGTACGCCTCCACCCCACCGCGAGCATCACCACCCACCACTACTTACTGCCATCGCCACCACCCACCACCGTACCACTCACCTTCATTGCCATCCGCCATCATTTTCACCCACCACCGCTACCTATAACCTTAAAATGATTG
Organism: Mikania micrantha; assembly: GCA_009363875.1. NCBI lineage: Eukaryota > Viridiplantae > Streptophyta > Magnoliopsida > Asterales > Asteraceae > Mikania > Mikania micrantha. Next base: position 103,005 of record SZYD01001112.1, on the reverse strand, counting down.
TCAATATAATAATATCCTTTTTAGTCATTTTGACTTCTTTTTGGAAAAGCTAATCCAAAATACATTTTTAAAAACTTAATTTCAAAAGGTTATAGGTTAATAAACACTAAGTACTTTTAAAGTTATATAAGCAATCCCTAATAAGACCTAGATGCCGAGAAATTTGCATTTCTCATGTGCAAGAAGGATGATCTTAACTCTGAGAAATGCCTGGATAAAGGCAGACAAGTCACCCGATGCATGTTGTGATGGTAAGTCTAGAGCTTTTAATTTTTGCGTTTGATATTTTCCTCGTGAATTGAAGGGGCCCAATTCTTTTATATTGTTGCCATATGGATACTCTAGTTAGGTAATACAATTTGATAATCATAATTCTTCAATGTTTTTTTTCAATCTTCAAATTTTATTTATGTTATTTTATCTTATTATTATTTAGTTTCCAATAAAGCTTAAAAAAGGTTTAAATCTTTATTATTTTTTAGTTAGCGGAGATGAAAGATATGAAAAATAAAAGATGTAACTAGACATACCTAATCTACATTTCATATTTATGTTCCAACACCCACCCTTTAATTAACGTTCAAAAGCAACTTGTAGGAAACTGAAATGTTGAATTTTCAAGTTTTTATTGATTGTGAGACTTAGTGAAGCATCTTGCATCAATTAGTTTAGGAACTTTCATTAAAAGATTTTTGTCAAATTGTTTTTAGGAACTAGTTTATATATATTTGGTGATAAGTAAAGCTAATTTCTCTTTCCATCAATTATATAATATAACTAAACTTAATTTTTTCCTCTCATTCAGAATCAATCCAATTCAATTTTTTAATAAATAAATATGTTTTATGATTATCTTTATATTATTAAAAATAATTATTTTATTTCAAACAAAACATATATTATTATTTTTAATATAAAAACAAATATATGTTTTTAATAATTCTAATATCACTTAAATATAAATATTAAAACAACTATTTTTTAACGCAAACAACTATGCAACGGCTGGAAGAGGAAGACCCACCTGAAAAATACTACCCACTTAATGATGAGAATTACCAGAAGATAAGTACGTGCCGGATGATCTATGGGTAATCCATGAATATTGACATAGCTTTTGGTAATAATCAAGGTCTTTATTTTGTTATTATTTTTATAGTTTAAAACCGAAATTGAAGTCATAATAAAAAGTTTAAAGTTCTTATAAAGGTAAAATGATTTATATAACTGGCTTGCAATTGATAAAATATTCATAAAAATTGTTCATATTTAAAATATGCTAAAAATAATACTTTCTAATAAAGTTATATAAAAGATACCAAGTGTAAACATATGCAATTAAATACAGGAACAAATATATATATATATATATATATATATTAATTAAAAATTTCTTTAGTATAATCTACCATAAAATTCAATATTCCTATCCAAAGGATAACAGAATGCAATATAATAAAAATTTACTTAGTCACAAATAAATAAATACATAAAATAAATAATAGCGTGCAGTCATTTTTCAGTTTTTAGAGTTAAAAGGAAATAAAACAACGTTATATAAAAGAGACTACTTTTTAAAAATGTAAATGTAAATTTAATCAAATACAATAACAAAATAAAAATATATTAATTAAAATGTCTTTAGTATAAAATTAGCACAAAATTCAATATCATAACAATAATACTTTCACCATCTTCTATGCATAGGTATCAACCAGCTTCTGCTTTAACTTGTCATTTCAAAATTTACTTAGAACTTTGTTGATTGTGATATGTGGTATTTAAAAGAAGGGTTGATGGCGTGATAAGTCAATTTTATAAATCATAATAGTTAGAGGGGTAATTGTGTAAAATTCAACTAAATCAGTTGATATGTTCGTTATGGCTGTTAATGATAAAATCATGCAAAAGTTTATTTCCCTTTTCTACGTGCTCTTCATTCCTTTGCTATCAATGGTGTTAGAGTTACTGATCCTCTGCCACACCCCCAAATTCCCACATGCGGTGTCAGACCGTTGGGTGTGACATGGCCAAAATCACAGCTCTCAGTCATATAGAACGACTCTATATGAGTGTGAATATACTCATGTTTAATAAAACTAAATAGTTTGACAATGCTTGCAGCGGAATATAAGTTTGTTTAAGCAGCAGAATAGAAATAAAGTTGGACACTACATTGTTTAATACATATCATAAAATGAAAAAGTGTTTGTTCAAAAGACACGATATGAATGCAAGCTTAGTGTGACACCCCGTAAATTCCAGGTCAGTTTCTATTTTATTTAAATGATTTTTGTACACGTGGCACTAGAATTAGTTTAATTTAGTGTGACACGTGGCATGACGGTACGAACACTGACACAAACACGATAATTCGGTGAATTATCGCAACACGCACACACGTGTCTAAGAAAACACGAACGTTGGTGAACGTTTATCACATTGTGTAACAAAACACTCGAAACCTCGCGAAACGCTCAAACATAGAACTTAGAAGTTCAAACGAGGCCAAACGATAGTTTGTAAACGAGAAAACGGCGACGAACGGATCAAACCATTGAAATTGGGCCTATTGGGCTTTTCAAGGACCCATCGCGGTACGCAATGGCCCACTAGAAACCTCATGGCGGTACGCGATGGATGGGCGGGGGATTTGAATCCCGAAATCCATCGCGGTACGCTGAGATAATCTGGAGCCCTCTCAGCGGTACGCGACGACATCCAGACGCCAAATCTTTATAAAACCAAGACCATTATGCCTAATCTACTCATTTTCATCATTATCTCCAACCTCCCACACCACCACCTCGGCTTATCTCGACCAGAACCACCTGTTAACACCATTTCCACCCAAAAACTCCATTGTTGAAGCTAAGGGTTGAAGATTTGAAGGCTTGGAAGTTGGAAGGAGATTGCTAGAGCTTGAAGTCCACCACCATCTCTTTGTTTCTGCAATCCCACGATCCAGGAGCTCCTAAGGCTGCTACAACACTACTTTGGTGGATCTAGAGCTTGTGAGGTAGTTTCCACAGGCTTACACAAACTTTTCTCACCTTTACACTCACATGCAATGTGTAAATCTCACATGCAAGCACTATCATCACACATGCACGACATATAGTTCTAGGTTTGATGATATTTGTGTGATTAATGATGATTTGATAGCATATTATAAGGTTTCATAACGATCCATGAGGATATGAATATGTATGATACTTGTTTTGTACCAAAAATGGGTGAAATACCCACATGCATGCATGATCTAGGAATGATAGATTAATTATTGATGATTATTGTTGATATTGGTAATAAAACACATGTTTAGATCTTGTTAAAATGGTTAAAAATGTGGTTTTTGATGCACTTACTATTTATAGTAACTTTTTAGATACAAAATGATGTTATGAATAATTTTATGAACATGCATGTATGTAGAATTGATATTAGTATGATAATATTGTGATATTATGTGCAAGAAATTGATTTAGAGTTGATTTGGCACATATATGGCATAATTATTATATTTAGTAACTTTTATGATTGAAATGTTGATAGATGATGAATTGGTTTTGATCAACATGTTTAAATGATGATAAATGACTTATTATGATGATTTGTGACATAAAAATGAACTAGAAATGGTTAGGATGATCATTTGATGCATTTAGGACAAAGTTACTATTTTTAGTAACTTTATGTTACGAGTTATCGATTTAGAAATGATATGAACGATTTGAGCATGCTAAGTGATTTATTATGACTTAAAAAGGCTAATGCATGCTAAGATAGGTGATTTCCGATATCGCACTTGCTAGATTTAGAAACTTTCCTTTTTAGGAAACTTTTGTATGCAAACGTGACTTATATGATTTCGTATGACAATGTGCTATGTGTTAACATGATCACGTAGGACTTAACGAGCATGCTAGAACTTTAAAATCGATACGTGTTATGAAACTTGCCATAAATGGAAACTTACTATAAATAGTAAGTTGTCCATAGACGCAACTTGCGCGTTTTGCACACAACGAGCACTGACACGAATGTTACACTATTCACAACCGACACACGGTTCACCAACGGGTCGTTGACTTGACACGGTCAAACACTGCCAAAATTGGTCAAACACGGTCAATGTGGACCAACATGAGCAAACACGATCATTGTGGATCAACATGGACGAACATGAACAACCGAGGGTTGTTGAGCACAAACATGAGCACTAGCACGAGCACGAAACACGGTCACTTACACAAACTCATATATGGTATACGATATAGGTTATCGGTGACCGACCACGCTACGACGCAGGAGCTTACGCTTACATTCTCTTATTTACACTAAGGTGAGTTTACGGCCCCTCTTTACTCTTTTCAAACTTTTCAAATAGGGTGAGAATACTAGTTGAATCGAGTCAAACATTATTACTGTACAAATATTTTATGTGTATGCTGGTTTATTAGACAAACATTAAGTGTTGAACTCGTAACTAGCCCTCACAAAGTCTTACCGTTAATGTACGAACAACGTGGTAGGTTTGAATGGATCCGTTTGGGTGTGACTAACCCCACGGGGCACAATTTTGACTGGAGGTCATAACCCGTGAAACTCTGACCTAACTTGCTATGTAATTACGAGACATAGCGGAGGCGAGGACAAACAAGTCTAGTTCGGTAGTGATGCACTAACACTTGGAGCCTAGGGCTCGGTACTAACATCATGATAAACAGCATGACACATGTTTTCTATTACTATGTATATATCAAAACCTGTGAACTCACCAACCATTGTGTTGACACTTTTTCTCAAACTTGTATTCTCAGGTAACTAGCTGCTTATGGATTCAGGAAACGCACTTAAGGGCACGAGCATAGGAACTGCATTTGTAATGTCGTGTCGTTTTGATCAAACATTTATAATTTATGTTCAGTATTGAAACAATGTAGCGTCTGACAATTATTTTCCGCTGCATGTATTAAATTTATTATTTTTCCGCTGACAATTATCTTCCAAGACTTCAAACCTTTAAGAACAGTTTCCACAAGGTGTTCTTGAGTACCAGGGGCTGTTAGCAGAGGTTTTTTGGGGAGTGTAAATCGTGTAGATGGCGTCTGAAACCGAATAAAATGATGGTGGTAGGCTAGCAACCATCTTTGAGTGGTTTAAGAAGATTTTCTGAAATCCCGACTCCCAGGCGTACCGCAAGCCAGCCACCTCGAGTCCGGTCGTACCGCGCGAGTCAGTCTATTTCGAAGTGTTCTTCTCTATCTCTCGTGCACTGCCTGGGGGCGAGTGTTGGGCCTAGGCGTAGCGCCTGGCTATCCGGACGAGCCCTATTGCCCCATTTTAATTGTTCGGGTTCGATTTTGCTTGTTTCTCGACCATAACTCGTCGTTTTAACTTTGTTTGAACTTAATTAATAGTTATTTGGCCATAGATGACTTGTGAAATATTCTGGTGTTTGACTACTTTTTCGTTCACCAACATTCGTGATTTCTGACACGTGTGTGCGTTTTTTTGACAATTCACCGGATTATCGTGTTTGTATTATCGTGCCATGTGTCACACTAAATTAAACTAATTCTAGTGCCACGTATGCAATTGTTAATTAAATAAACATTTAATTAAAAGAAAAGCTGACCTGGAAATTACAGGGTGTCACATCATTAAATCGGAACTCCGGTGACCTGCCATTATTTCTAGCAACAAGTATTCATTCAAAGTTGAGATTGATTCTTTTACGATGGCGCCTATTTAGGAGTTGGAGAAGATTTTGAAGGAACATGAGCGCAATATGGTTCGCCTGGAAACAAATTTACAAGAGTCTATGGCGGAATTGTAGAATACTGTGGAACATGGCGTGGAAAATTTGATGGAAAAAGATATGGAGCAAAAGCAACAACTATTTAGGAATTGGCAATCAAATCGATCTGCTGATGCTTCGATAATGAACACGAATGATTTAAGCAACATAGAGTGTAGATGGGTGTTAATGGTCGATTGGAGTTCCCTAAATTCAATGGCACAGAAGTTGAGGGTTGGATTTATAAATGTGAGCATTTCTGTTGTATAGAATGTACTCCAGACAACATGAAAATTCGAGTTGCAGTAGTGAATTTAAAAGGAATTGCTCTTAAGTGGCATCAAGCTTTCATAAGAATACATGAAGGATCCATTAACAATTTGTCTTGGAAAGATTATGTGAGGTCTATTATGGCAAGATTTTTGACGTTGATTTGGAAGATTCGATGGAGTAGGGGTGTTCAAACTATCCAATACTCGAAAAAATTTGAAATCCGAATCGTGTCCGAAACCCGAAAAAACCTCATCCAAAATCTAATTCGGGTTGTTCGGGTCGGATAATATGATTTTAGATTCGGTTCGGGTCGGGTTTCAAACATGCAAAAACTATTTTTTTGGGGCCGGATATCCGAATAACCCAGATAAAACCGGCTTATTCGGGTTGTTCGGATATAGGAATTCGGGATTTTGGGTCAGATAGTATATTTTGAGATTTGGGTCAGGATGAGTTTCGGATAGACCAAAAAAGTTTCAAATCCGAATAACCCGATTCAAAAACCCGAATAACTCGTTATATGGCCCGATGAAGAGGAATTGAAATCTTTATATCAAACAAGCACTTTGAAGGATTATTTTGATGTCTTTGATTTATTGCTAAATAACTTGATATTATTAGCTAATAACTTGAGCTTATGTTTTGATAATAAATTAGATCACATCTTTGCAGTTGGTACATTCACAAATGTTCGGTTTGCAATTATTGATTTGTTGACACATTTTGAAGATGTTTTTGCAACCGCAACTTCATTACTTCTAACTTGGTCTTGTGATCATAGGATAATATTGTAGAATGAAGGCAAATCAATCTACCTTAAACCTTAAAAGATATCAAGGAACCCAAAAGAATATTATTGAAAGAATGACTCGAGAATTACTAGATTCAGGGGTAAATCGCAATAAAAGTAGCTCATTTGCAACTCCACCGGTGTTAGTCAAGAAAAAGACGGTACTTGGCGCATGTGTATTGATTACATGCAACTAAACAAAACAAAGCTATTGTAATAAAGGTTTCCCAATTCCTTTAATTGATGAATTATTGGAAGAGTTGCATGAGGCTTTAGTTTTATCAAAATTAGATTTGCGTTCGGGTTATCATCAGGTAAGAATGTTTGAACCTGATATTTTTAAAACTGCATTTAGAACACATGCATGAGATACGATTCGAATTTTTAGTAATGCCTTTCAACTTAACTAATGCTCTTGCCACATTCCAAGTTTTTAATACATTAGACTTTCAAACAGTATTTGAGGAAGTTTTTTTATGATATATTGGTTTATAGGAAAAGCCTGCAAAAACATGTGGCACATTTGCAGTTAGTATTGGGCACATTAAGACAACATCAGCTAAGCTTTCAAAATGTTCATTTGTGGGTCAACAAATTGAGTATTATCACTCAAGAAGTAGTGTCTACTAATCCCTCAAAAATAGAGGCCATCAAGCAGTGGCCAACACCTGTAGATGAAGCTAATGTTCATCATATTTTTCGTGTCTCACTGTTGAAACAAGCTAAAAGACCCACATGCTACTATAATTCCTATTCCTTATGCTCCAAGATTCAGTTTGTACTCGGCTACAAGAAGAAATAGAGCTGCTGCTCAGGTTTTGGTGCATTGGAAGCATATATAAGCCAGTTTATGAAGCAACGTGGGAGTTCACAAGCTACGATTTCCTTATTCTGTTTGGTGATTATCATACTTGAGGCCAAGGAATTTTTTTATATGAGGGTATTTATATGTGTCTAGTAAAAGATGGCCGGGTTAATAGTGTAATAAGCTAATTGTATAAATCATAATATTTAACTAAGCCAGTTCAGTTGAAGGAGGTTGTATATGTTCGTTATGGCTATTAATAAGAAATCATACAAAAGTTGATTTCCCATTTCTCTGTGTTCTTTATTCTTTTGCTATCAGATTTACATGTGTCTCTTTTCCGTTGCTATTATAAATTTGTGATAAAGGGGTCACATTATCATTTGTGGATTCGATAGTATTCTTAGAAAAAATATATAACATATTTTATATAAAACAATAGTCGAGTCTCACTTAAATCAATATATTCATGTTTCAAATGAGACAAAGATTTCAATAGATTTTTGAATGGTGAGTTTCCTTTGAAATGGTAGGCGGACTAGGTCATCAGCGCTATCTGTGTTTTACAGGCGTGAGTGATCTTTCACCATTAGATTTACCAAGATGACCAGATTTAAATTGTATTTGTTGACCATTCAAAAAAATCAAACAAACAAGGTTTGAACTCTAAAAAAGGATATACATATACATTAATACACATACGATAACGTTGACATACTACTTATATTATAGACAAGCAGTTGTACAACGATATTTCTTGAATTATTATTGCACTAGTCCAAAAGTTTGAAATAGAATTTTAGACTATACAAACATGTTATTTTTTCAAAGAATACATATTATTTTTGTTATATCTTTTTACATTTATGGAATCTCCATGAATAGGATCAAACCTTATTCCATGGTATTTACATGAGGTTCTTCTTTCTTATTCTTAAGAAAGTCCTCGAGAAGGCTTAGTTGATCCATAATTTAGGTTTCATCTTTCATTTCCTTTTCGTTTGTTTCGAGAAATATATCGATCAATTCCGATTCTTTCTTTTTCTCTTGAACAAAAGCTAAAGAAAATTATTATAGAGATTGATTTGTATCTTAAACAACCAATTTTCATACATGTTGAATGTATGTAGCATTATCTAAAGTTAAAAGTGAAGATTGACTAAACCTATTGATAGATAAAGATAACAAAATTACAAGCAAATCAATAAATATTACAAACAACGAAAAAATTAAAAATTTGTGAATTGTAATCATAATTTTATTTTATATTGTTACAAGAAATAAAAGAACAATTATGTAAATTTTTATATACATTATAGAATTATATATTTTTTATTATACCATTATGTATAATACACAAACATATACAATATACGCATCGATAATAACCTAAAAAAATACCATTGTAATTTTTTTTTATTATATTTCAAAATTTTCTAATCTAAATCTTTTGATTGAGAGAGGATATTTATATCATATAAAAAATATTTTACGTTAATTCTTAGATAAATATAAAATTATCTAAATTTTGAATGGATATATAAACTTATCCCAACTCTACCGGCCCAGATTCCTATATATTCCCCCACCAAAAACCAATTTCATGATTTACAAACCCACCCTTTAAAACTTCACTATCGATCTTCAAACCCCAAAATCATGATGCAGAAAACCCCATCTGTTTTCTACTGTTTAATCCTCATCATCGTCACTTTTGTGTGTTTATTTGGAGGTGTTGGTGCTTCAAAACATGAGCATTTAAAGATCTATGAGCTCAACAATGGCCATTTTTCCATCAAATGCACCAATTGGGGTGCGACAATTATCTCTGTTCTTCTTCCTGACAAGAATGGTACACAAACTGGACTCACCTTTTTCTTTGTGTGTGTGTGTGTGTTTTTTTTTTAAATCCCAGAATCTTTTTTGTGATAATCATATATATTTTTACTTGGTTTTTGATATTTTTTAACATATGTTTCTTTTGGAATTTCTTGAAATCCCTGAAGTCAATTTGGTGTTGATCTGGAGAATATATGCTTTTATATGTTTATTCTAACACGAGTGGTGATATCACACACTAAATTCACCTTAACTACTTGTTTTTTTTCTTTATTTTTATTATTATTTTTTTACTTCTTTGATTCATTTTTTTTTTTGTAAAACTTATGTAAGTTTGTTAAAATTAAGAATCTTACATGGTTCTTGACTTCTTGTAGTTCATCCTAGAAGAATACACACACCAATCCACCTTTTGTTCCTTGTTTGAATCTTCTTTTTTGGGCCTTTAATGAGTTTTCCATAAAAATATATGATTATCAATTTACTGTGAGAAAGTTACATGGCTCCTAATGTCAATCAATGATTGGTTTGAAGATTGTAAATAAATAACCTGTAAAATATATATCTTTTGAGATTATCTTAAAAGCTCCTCTTTCCTTTAATTTTTTTTTATATATGTTTATGTATTTTGTGAATATTAATTAACAACAAAATTTGCTTGTTTTCAGGGGAAATTGCAGATGTTGTTCTTGGATATGATTCAGTCAAGACATACAAGGTGAAGTTTTGTATTACTTTATTTTTAAAAATTCTAATTCTCAATTTTGGTCTATGACTACATATATTGGTAACATTTAATTAACTAAGTAAAACTATTATATATAGCTTTAAAATTATGATTTGCTCAACAGTTTCAAGATAAGATTTAAGCATATAATTCACTAGGAACTTTAGCCAAATGAATAAGCCATGGGGCATGGCATCACCATCCTGAGTGTGTACAATGGCACAACACACATTAATGAGATCTTGACTTTTGACTAAATGTATTTATCATGTTGGAAAATTTAAATAAAACACAATGTTATCTTTTAAAAATAATTATATTACTTTTTTCCAAATAAAATTTGACGAGTAAAATGCAAACTTAATTAAGTCATGAATTTAGGACACAAAACTTTTACTAAACAAAATATGACAATTTATCTATATTCTATGAAAAAATGATTTTTAGTCGTTACGCTATTTCTCATATACCAAGGTATGTTTGATTGAGCTAATGCCAATGTTTTGAAAACCTGACCGGACCAGCCGGTCGGACTGGTCAAACCGCGAACCGGTGGTCAGACCGTTTTTTTTATATATTTTTATATTTTTAAATTTTTTTTGATTTTATATATATATATATGTATATTTATAAAATGTATATAAATCATCTGGTTTTTAAATCCGGTCCGACCGGTCCACCGGTCGGACGGATCTCTGACCAGTAAGGAGGCCGGTTCGACGTTCGGTCCGGTTATGAAAACATTGGCTAATGCTCATGGGTTTTTGGGGAAATAAATAAACCTTACAATCACTTATGCTAATATTTTATTTATATAATATAATATTTATTATCAAGAAAAACATATGATGCCAAAACACAAGTTGTAGCATGTGTCTTTAGAAGTGCCTCCAAAAGTCCAACGTAGGTATCCTGGACAAAGGTTTTCTTTTGAATATTATGCAACTTAGCTGTAAAATTAATTAAAATATTCCTTCTAGTTATAATATTAAAAGGCCAACAAAAGATATTGTGCATCAAAATGATATACCCAAATAAAGTATTGTTAAAGGTACAACTATATATTAACAATATATGTTATTGAAATACTATTTCCCTCTCTGTATATGAAACATCAAACAACATATTTTGAGTATATTTATTTTTAGGGTTATTATAATGGTACTTCACATCTAAAACCAATCACGGTCATGGTCACCTATACAGACCGTATAGGATTATACTGTATGTATTATGTGATCAGTATCATATAATTGTATACTATATTTATAGCAGCTATACTGACCATATATATAAATATAATATATTATTTTATAATTCTTAAAACCTTTTACATTAAACTCTATAAATATGATCATAAACATATAATTAAATTATGCAATTATTTGAAATGCATAAAATATGTCATTTCATTTTTAGTTTGATGTTTATCCTAATATATATTATAATAAAAAACCACAATTGTGTTTCTAATGAAGTAGCAAAATTTGGATTTGATTGCTTCAAAAAAAAAGAAGAAAAAAGATCGTTCGTATGGTCGTATTTGCCCTATATTAGTTGTGATATAAGCCATACATCTGTCACACAAAAGTCACATATCAAGACTATACAACCAATGTATATAGCCTATACTTATATCCTAGCATTTACTTTTATATATATATCTATAATATAGATTTTCAAATTTCAATAATACTCTTTCACTACTACAAACAAAAAAACCTGACACGGCAGGGTCCGGGATATATATTGGTGGGTGGGAGGAACCTTTTCTATACATCTCAGGGTAGAGCCCTAAACCGTTTTTTATTATTTTTTTCATAAAAATATATATAGTAATTGAAGTACTACATATTGAATTATATATATATTTAATAATTTGTGTTAATTTTAATTCATAAATAAATAAATATATAAAAAAAAAAAAAAAAAAACAAGAAATTCTCAATCCGTTGTGTTTTTGATGCAGAATGATTCAACCTACTTTGGAAGTGTTGTGGGACGGGTGGCTAACCGCATAGGTGGAGCTCAGTTCACGTTAAACGGAAGTCATTATAAGTTGGATGCTAATGAGAAGCAAAACATGCTTCATGGTATCATCATCATCATCATCATCATCATCATCATCATCATCATCTATATATACCACGTACTCAATCACTCTTGGAATTCATTCATTCATTCTGAATCATGAATTTGATATAATTAGGTGGGCATCGAGGGTTTAGTGACGTCATTTGGAAGGTCATAAAGCATAAAAAAGAGGGTCAATCTCCTCATATTACATTCCTATACAATAGCTTTGATGGCGAAGAAGGTAAATACATATATAATCTTCATCATTTGATTTGATTTGATTATAAAATCTGATCGACTTGCATGATTTTTAAACGTACGTACTTCTGGCCGGCCGGTGATTAATTACTATACTGTACGTAAATCTAAACAGGGTTCCCTGGAGATGTTAAAGTGATGGTGACGTATTCGCTGGTCGGTAAGTACGGACTACGTGTGAAGATGGTTGCAAAACCAGGAAACAAGGCCACCCCGGTTAACCTGGCCCAACACTCGTACTGGAACCTTGGAGGTCATAACAGCGGCAGCATCTTGTCCGAAAAGATTCAGATCTTCGGCTCACATATCACCCCAACAAACGACCAACTCATTCCCACAGGAAAGATTGTTTCTGTTAAGGGTACCCCATACGATCTTCTCAAACCGAGTGTCATTAAACGCAAGATCAAAGACCTTCCTTCTGGTTATGACATAAACTATGTTCTCGATGCTCAAAACGGGAACAAGATGAAGGTTGCTGCCATTGTATGGGATAGCAAGTCGGGTAGATCGATGAAACTGATGACGGATCAACCCGGATTACAGTTTTACACCGGGAACTATGTTAAAGATGTGAAAGGCAAAGGTGGGTATGTGTATGAGGCTCATGCAGGATTATGCTTGGAGACACAAGGGTTTCCTGATTCGGTTAACCATCCTAACTTCCCATCACAGATTGTTAATCCTGGTCAAACTTATAAGCATCACATGCTGTTTGCATTCTCTATCCATCATTAGCTGCTAGAATGATTTGATACAAAAATAAAAACACATAGATATGTGTTCTTAATTTGTTTAATTAGGCTTTTCTTTTTATTTTCTTCTTTTTCTATTTTTTTGGAAGATTTATTTTTTGTTTTTTATTTTTCATAACGTTGGTTTATAATTTATAAAGGTATGATTCAAGATTATTTTATATATCATCCTTTGATGTTCTTTCTCAAGTTACAGACAAAACATATTATATGTACCAACAAATACCGACTTTATTCTATGAAGTTTCTTTTCTGTGTGTTGGAGAAAAACATAATGGTTTGATATACTTTTATCTTCAACAAATGGCCTAACAATCAATGCGGGTCGAAAAACAAGTGTTATCATACTTGCTAACTGGCCTTTGACACTCTTTTCTAATTTTGGTTTCATAGTATCATACTTAAATTTTCTATGTTAGTTTTATTGTTTGAGTCAGTAATGCTTATCACATGATAAAAAACCGTTCAAATAAAAATCATGAATAAAAATGAAAAAAAAACACATAATATAAATTCGACAATATTTACATATTAAAAAAAAAAACTTTGAGTTGTTTTCTACGAGTTTTCATCTTATAAAACTCTTTTTCAACATAGCACTTAATCATTGAGGCATATATCTCTCATTCTTTTACACAATTATGTTCTGTCTTCACATGTTTCATTGAAAAAAAATTCTTCCAAAACTAGTCGTTAAACAAATGCCGTCTCTTGAAAACATCGTTATAGATGCCCATATACGTTGAAAAATTGATGTTGTGCATAACATCGGTCTCGTGTAAATACCTCCGCCCATGCTTGCCCCATAATTTTGTAGGAGGTAACCGACTACCGTATCCTACTAAAGGACAGGACGTGGGGTTGAAATTACCATGCATGTATGCCCCAACATCATATCGTATTATGCTTAAATTATGTATGTTCCTGGCCTTCCCGTTCATCGGCCATGCCCAGTAGCCTCCATATCACCTAGTGGAAATAAAATCCTACAAAGAACCCAAGCTCTTTGCCACTACGACACCTTTGAGTGGTTACTTTCTTCAAATAAGTGCATTTTGTTGTGCACGAAGTAACAATCTTTGTATACAAATCTCATCATGTATGTGTGGTTTGCAATTGTTGTGTTAGATAATTACAATAAACATGGTTTTTGCGTCATAATTTACCAATAACAAATCACGTTTAAATGCAGAGAAATGGCAAAAACTTGTTGGTAAGCATCAATACAAAGCGGCTTTTGAAACTGCAAAAGACCAAAAATTGGTCCATCATAGGGAAAAGCACGCAACATATGAATGTCAAAAAAGGCCAATTCCGGCGTCGATGGTGGTTCAACAAAAGGTAAATGGAGTATGAGGTGTCCTATCATATGCCACTCTACCGTATGATAGATACATCGGGCAATGGTTTTGGTTGGTTTTTAAATGTTTTTTTTTTTTTTTTTTACTAATCAAAAGGGAGAATTTAAGCCTCATTTGGGAGATTGATCCTTGGAATATTAGAAAATGAACTTGAAAGCAAACTGGAAGTCTACAACTAAAGAATACATCATAGTGCTTCCATGTTAAAGCATCAATTATCCATCTTCAACATGTTAGACTAATTAATTTATAGTCACAACCGGTTTAAGAATTTAATCAAGTTGCAAGATCATTTTTATATTTGTGCTTCAAGGTTTAAGTTTTTATGATAATGATAATTACTTCTAAAACTTTGTACTTGTGTTGCAACACAATATATTTTGTATGTTACTTTGAAATTTGAATGACTATTAATGCTTACAAATTTTAAATTGTGATTATTTCACTTTAGAAAACTTTTAAAAGTGACTATTTCTTTTTTACATAAGTTGAATTAATTTCAGTTACTTGTTTAAATCAACCAAACAACCAGCTCAACTTTTTGATTTTACTTTCATTTTTCAAATCAACTTTAGTTAATAATTTGATACCAATCTATCTTAACTGGTCTTTGTTGTAAGAAACACAATTTCTTTCTATCAACTTTAACATGGATCAAACTTACAATCTTACTAGAGAGTGCATTATTCAAGCTTGAGTTTGTCTCATTTAATTTAAAAGACTTTGATCTTACTCATTTTAATCTTTTTCTTTAAAGCTCTACCCAGATATTTAATAATTCTTTAAGCTACTTTACCTTGTCTATGAACTTAAATATATTTTCAATTATATTTTTCAATATCACAGAATATATATTATTTGCTTCTTTATATGATAAAAAAATTATTTTATTTATTTAAGTCTCGATGTAGATTCCCAAACTAGTTATAGATTAGGACTCAAACTTTTTTAAGCTTATCTTGATTCTAGTTTTATTTAGCTGAAAAGATAACTAAGTTAACTCTTGTTATAACTTATTATATAACTAAATGAGTAAATTACATAAAAGGTCATTTATGTATACATAAAGTTGCAGATTTCATTCTTAAACATTATTAATTACATTAGACATCCTTAATTTTCATTTTTTTTTTGTAACAATTAGGTCCTTTTACTTTAACCAAAGTTATATTTTTTGTTATTTTTTTAAAAAATGACTATTTTACCCTTATTTTTAAAGGATGAAAAATGTAACTATGTCAATAGTTAAAGGATGTTTTTTGCAATTTACTTATTTGAGTAATTATTTTATTTCCCCTTTTTCTTTTTCTTTTATTCTTTTCATTTATTTTTTTAATAAATTTTTAAGCTTTTTAATTAAATAGTCAATTTATTTATTTTATAATTTAAAATTATTTAAGTATACTTTTTTTGTTTATTATTTTCATTTTCATTAGTTTGGCTTATTTATATACTTTTCTATTATTTATTATAATTCAAACAAATTATTTTTTATTTTATTATAATGTTTTATCTAAAATATATTATTTATAATTAATAAAAATAAAGTTGGCTAATACCAATTTTGGTTATCAACTAGGTTAATTATTAAATTTTGGATTTTAGGTATTTCAATATGATTTTATCATATATTTATAAATTCCAAGGCTCATAAAGTTAAAGTCATAACGAGTTAGATTAAAAGAAATGACTGTAGGGCCTAATAATCAATCTATAAATTATATGAGAAACGGGTTTTGATTAAAAAATGATAAACTTTTTAAACAAGGCTCATAAGGAGTTATATTTGCAATTAATTTTTTATTGTCAATTATTAAAATAATTTTAAACGACATTTTAATTTATATTAAAATACCTAAATTTAATAATTAACCTTGTTGATAATTGGAAGTGATAATAGCCAGCTTTATTTTTATTACTTGTAAATAATGTATTTTAGATAAAAAGAAAGCTTATCATTAAATAACTTGTTTGAATTATAATAAAAAATAGGAAATTAAATAAATAAACTAAACAAATGAAAATGAAAATGATAAACAAAAATGATAATAAATAATTTATTTAAAAAAATAAATAAATTGATTAACTAATTAATAAGCTTTAAATATTTATAAAATAAAATAACTGAAAATTATAAAAGTTAAATAAAAAACGAAAATAAAAAGAATTACTCAAATAAGTGAATTACATAAAACATCCTTTAACTATAAACATAGTTACATATTTCATCCTTTAACAATAAGAGCAAATTTGTCATTTTTTAAAATTTAACTATAAAAGATACCTTTGGTTAGTATAAAAGGACCTAATTGTTACAAAACATAAAGATAAAGGATGTCTCATGTAATTTTTAATGTTTAAGGATGAAATCTGCAACTTGATGTATATATAAAGGACCTTTTATGTAATTTACTCTAACTAAATATCATAGGATACATGATATGTTGTCTTTGCCATATGTTGTTGCGCGAATGCGGTCGTTAAGCACCGCTCCGACTCGGAGGTGAAACGACTTTTAAAAAACCTAAACGACACCTCACATTCGTGTGTCAATTTTTTAAAAAAAAAATAGATAAAAAGCTGGAAAAAAATATGCATACCAAAAATGGAACTTAGAGACCTGTTGTGATGCACAATTATGCCCTGACCTTTATGTTCTAGTGAAAAAGAAAGCATCCAATTTAGTAAAAAAAACATAAAGGACAGAAGTACGACGTGACCCGAGGAAACAGTCGAGCAAACACTAAGCCTGGTCACGAGCCAAAATCAACCAAGCGAGGGTATGCTCGTGTTAAGCTCGTTTACAAATCGAGTAGCTTGTCTTGGTTCAGATTTGTAAAATTGAGCTAATTGTTGTGCTTGTTGCTCGGCCCATTTTAAAACTGAGCGGCTCGGCTTTGGTCGTTTTCAAAATAAAATTTAATGCAAATTAAAAATATTTATATCAATTTCAAACTCAATAATGAAAAGTAATAAGTTCAACCATATACAAATTCAAAAACAAAAATGAAGGTCATAAGTTGCAAATTGTCATAATATGAAAACATAGAAATAGTTTATAATGTCTGAATTGTTTATCAACATCATTATTCATTAGTTTGAATATACCAACATCATCATTCGTCATCGAAAACTAGTTACATGCTAGTGTTAATAAAAAATATTAATATTACATACATACATACACACACATATACATACATACATATATATATATATATATATATATATATATATATATATATATATATATATATATATAAATGACGCTAATAATGTTACAAAACTATAAAGAAATTAAAAAAAAACTTTTTTTACAAGCGTGCTAGACTCATTTAAAACTGAACAAAATTAAAACAAGCTTTTTCCTAGTTTTTTCGAGTGAACATTGAATGACGAGCAATTTGGACAAACCTAACAAACACGATGATACTTAGCATAATCAGAAAACTAACAAGTAAATTGTTCACGACCAAGATTAAATTATTATCCCTTGTAGCATTCCATTTACCATTTTTAGTTTAATCATAATTTAATTATCTTAAAAAATTTGAAGACCCATATTTAATTTTTAGGATATTCCCATAAAAAAACACAAGCAAAATTTTATTTTATTTTATTTTTTTATTCCTATCAGGATCTGATATATCAATTGCATATCCACACAAGACATAATTATCTCTTCCTTCAACTTTTAAAAACACAATTGGTATATGAATTTTCTCATTCTCAAGATGAGTATGGTATGCAGCTTCTAAACACCTCAAGTTTTCATCTTTGTCATTCATTAATCACTAGGTTTTGGTGCCTAATACCCATCTTCATTGCACCACTTCTCGTCACGAGTTTGTTTATACTTAATTTGCTTCTTCAATGTTGTGTTGAATTTATAAAAAAAAAAGTTCAATGCAATCTTATGAATAATTATGGTATTTTGGGTTAAATAAGTAGCATCATAACATAGAACATGTTGTGTTTTCATACCATAAACTCAACCTCATAAGGCTTTGCCTTGTTAGTACCATGTTACACCATAACACCATAATCATCTTCACTCTTCAAAATTTCAATAAACATACATGAGGGATTATTGATTTTTATGATTATTGGATGCCTCTTCCTTATCATATACCAACATCTTCATCAAACCTAATCTCACCTTGCGTCTCACCCTCAAAATAAGCAAGCGTATGGATTTCGTGGGAGAAATGGAAATGAAGGATACTCTTCCTCCTCGTTCACATCATCTTGAAACGATTCCTGATTCAGTTTCCTCTGAATGCTCTTTCTTTTGCAACTCGATATATTGGATCCTTTGATGGAACCTTTTGATATATTGACTCCTTTCACAAGATCTGAGGCTCTATTCTAGAGTCTTTTGGTAGAAAAAGAAAAATGAAGCCAAAAATAGTTTAAAACTTAACATAAAAGAAAAAAAAAAAAGGAAAAAAAAAAAAAAAAAGAAGAAAGAGTTGAAGCAACAAGTCAAAAACAGAAATGGCTGCTCTGTTGCCTTCCCCTTATCTCCCCCAATCCGCCATAAAAGGTTCTCTACAGACTACTATTCCTTTATTTTTTCTGTAAGTTTTTGAGTAATTCAATATCATCAATAGTTGATTATGCATTTTATGATGTTTATTATTGTTTTTAGGCAAAACGACGACTCATAGATCGATCAATTGTGCTGCCAAAACCAATTACCGTAAACCAAATTTGCAATCTAGGACTGGTACGATTGTTATGATGTCGGCAGAGAATACGAAGAAGAAGAAGAAGAAAGAGGTGTGGATATGGACGGAGAACAAGCAGGTAATGACGGCAGCTGTTGAAAGAGGTTGGGACACTTTCATATTCTCTTCTCTTCACCGCCAAATCGCAGCCGATTGGTCTTGTGAGTCTACCGTGCTCAATTACATCTGTTCTGTTCATCATAAATCAGACGTATTTTAAGCCATTGTTGTTGATTTGTGACTCCATATTGGTTGGATCGGTGTTACGTGCAGCCATCACATTGATGTATCCTCTATTTATCGAAGACAATAGGGTATTTGACGATGGACGTAAATTGGTTGCCACATTTTCTGAAATATCCTCTCCTCAACAGCTAGAACAACTTCAACCACTGTATGAATATGCAGATAATGTTATTGTTGATCTATTGGATTGGCAGGTATGAATCATTCCTTTGATTATGTTGTCTAAAAAATTGTAGTCATTTGCAGAACTTTTTTGTTTTCTCAGTTTATGCACATGTACATTGATGTAATAGTCTATTAACTGAATTAGGGAAAATCGCATGAATGATTGTTTTGACCAAGCTGTTTGCATAAATAGCCATTTTAAAGAACTTTCTAAAAACTAATTATTTGACCATATTTAGATTGTTATGCAAAAATGAGCCAGTGGTTATTTTCTTTATAAATTGGTGAAATGGCTGAATGTCTAGTCAAATGGTTTTTCCTATGAATTTAAAGCAAACCAACTTACGACTTGTTATTTGGTTATTGATATTATTCTTTTTAGGTTATTCCTGCAGAGAACATTGTTGCAGCGTTTCATGGCCATCACAAAACAGTCTTTGCAATCTCAAAGAGTCCTTCAGAAGCTCAAATTTTTCTAGAGGTAAAGCTTAAGACCAAAGGATTGCGCCATTATATGATTAATCTTAATCTGAATGTGACTTGGTGAGTTTCATTATTAAGCCTTATGTAGGCATTGGAGCAGGGCTTGGGAGGAGTTGTTTTGAAAACTGAGGATGTTGAAGATGTCCTTGAGCTGAAGGTAAGTTTTAAAGTATAAATACTGTTGAGTTTCTAGAGAATCAAGGTGTCTTAAATAAGTTGATATAATCAGGGTTACTTTGACAGAAGAAATCAAGAAGGTAGTCAACTGGGGTTGACTAAAGCTACAATTACTAGTGTTGAATTGACTGGAATGGGTGATAGAGTTTGTGTTGATCTTTGTAGTCTCATGAAACCTGGTGAAGGTGTTCTGGTACACTCAACCCTTTTACTTTTCAGGGTAATTTTGGTTTTTTACCATTTTTAAAAAAAAAATTCTAAAATATTTTCTTGTAGGTTGGATCATTTGCTAGAGGATTGTTTCTTGTTCACTCAGAGTGCTTAGAATCAAGTTACATCGCCAGCAGGCCTTTCCGAGTCAATGCAGTGAGTTTTTTTAATCATATTGTTTTTATATAATTAGTGACTAATATCTTACTGACACTTACTACAGGGTCCCGTTCATGCCTATGTGGCAATTCCAGGAGGTAAAACCTGCTACCTTTCAGAGCTCAAGACAGGGAAAGAGATCCTTGTAGTTGATCAAAATGGCATACAACGAACAGCAGTAGTTGGACGTGTAAAGATCGAAACACGAGCATTAATTATTGTAACTGCTAAGGTTTTAACCAAATCAACCTGTTTAAATAGTTTATATTTTCCATTTTTTTTGGTAGTATTATTGTTGATTTCAATGTGTTTGCAATAAAACAGGTTGATTCAGATGAGGAAACTTGTTACAGCATTCTTCTGCAGAATGCTGAGACTGTTGGACTTGTACCTCCCACTAAAGGTTGTACTTTTAAATGTTTAGTTCATGTTGATTATATGTAATATGTCCGGATGGCTAAACCATTTGACTCGGTGCAGGATATGAAGCTACAGCAATTCCAGTGACATCACTCAAAGTTGGTGATCAGGTGTTGCTGAAATTGCAGGGTGGTGCTAGGCATACTGGTATAGAGATTCAAGAGTTCATCATTGAGAACTGAATAAATTGACATTTATTTTGTATTCCAGATTTATGGTAGAGTAGAGTCTTTTAGTCTGGTTGTTTGTGACAATTCATTTGTATATAGAAAGCTTTCACTACGTATGACGAGCTGACTTTTCGATAACAATTTTTTTTAAAAACAAAATTTTAAAATAGCGTTAATATTTTTTTGATGTTCAACACCATTGTGTATAATGATTACACTTTGAACACTAAAGATGCAAAGAAAACAAGGGTTTAAGCAAACCAGAGAAAAAACATTATCAATTCATCAACAGCGTGTTTACAAAATCATGACATCACTGAAAGCTATCGGACTGGTTTTGGAGACGGATACTGTTGATTCTGGTGGTATGGTGAGTTTGAAATTGATAAACTCTTCACAGGGTGACCTTTTGACCCGTTTATATTACTTAAATTACTTCCGGTACGTTCTGACTGCATGGCCAGAAAATAAGGGAAGGAAAACGCCATGTCCTTGAGGTTTGGGAGGGGTTTCAGGGCTTCATGAACCTCACTCATGAGCGGTCTAGCCTTAGGGTCACGGCTAAGACAAAGGGTGGCCAATTGTGCCGCCTTCTGTGCACCTCTAATTGAGAACCGACCTTCCAGGCAAGGGTCTATTAACCTGTAGAACCGTCATCTCTCCCCAAGATATGGTTTAGCCCATTCCACGAGGTTATGCTCGCCATTTGGCCGATTTTTGTCCATCGATTTCCTTCCGGTTATCATCTCAAGTAACACCACCCCAAAGCTATAGACATCACTCTTTGATGTCAAATGACCTACAATTCATCATTACCATTATAGATACAAACAACTAAATTGACAATTCAACCCTTGAATTCTAGTAATAAAAAACATACCCGTCATCACATACTCGGGTGTAGCATAGCCATATGTACTCATCACTCGGGTAGACACGTGTGTCTTATCACCCTCTGGACCGTTTTTTGCAAGTCCAAAATCAGATACTTTTGCATTATAGTCCTAAAAATGACATGTTAAACTTCTCATTGTAAGACATTCTATCTTTCCTATATTACATATAACAAGATAAAGGTTTTTGAAAAGCCACAAACCACATCGAGTAAAATATTTGAAGTTTTAAAATCACGATAAATGACGGGTCTTTCAGCTTCCTCGTGAAGAAAGGCAAGACCCTTAGCAGCACCAAGTGCAATTTTCATCCTCATAGCCCAAGGCAGAGGCAGTGACCCTGTTAATTAATGACCTTAAATTTTAGTATTATTTACGAAAAGAAAGGACTATGAACCAAGAACAAACATACTTCTGAATAGATGATTTTCCAGGCTTCCACGAGGCATAAACTCATAAACAAGCAACCTTTGATCATCCTCAATGCAATATCCAATTAATTTAACCAAATTTGGATGTAAAAGGTCACCAAGAACGTCAACCTCTGCCTATTAGAAGCACAAGATTAAAAGAAGCCAACAAATTAATAGTCTCAAGTAGAGGTGACAATTTTGATCAAATTACCTAAAATGGTTTATTTGGGTATTGTTTTTTTTTTTCCAACAGGTCAAATCATTAACATTTCAAAACTTGCCTGCTCTTAAACGGGTCAAGATGGTTGCAAGCAGCCCAAACCACTGAAAAAGCTTACACCCTTCTTACTCTTTATTGCATTACTTGTAAGATTTGTTAAAAAAAATGGGCATAGATGTGTTAGGTGGGCCAACCCGATCTGACCCGTTAGAGAAATAAACTGTTATCTGACCGCCCATTTAAACCACCTCTAGTTCCAAGAAGAGTGAAAGATCAAAAGTTGCATACACGCCATTCTTTGTGACCCTGGAGTCCATCATGGTTTAGAGTCTTGACAGCTACGGTTAGACCGGTGCCTGGCTTCACAGGTGCAGTTCCACTCTCGTTGATCCATCCTTTGAAAACACAACCAAAACCACCCTCGCCGAGCAGACTCTCAGGTCTAAAATTTCTTGTTGCTGATTTAAGCTCAACAAAATTAAATTTTCGAAGCTGAGATGCAATTTTGAGTTCTTGGGTTATATTTGGAGTAGATGCAAGGCTTTCCGAATTGCTAGTTGTCGAAGATGAAGCAACTGGTGCAACTGGTTGGTCTGTATTAGTATCATTTGTTGATTTACTTTCAGCTGGTTCACAAAATAAACACATAATTAGGAACTTAATGAGTAAACATTTGTTCATGCAAATGATTGTTTAGATGAAACAGGTTTCTTTATAGCACTTCAGACCAGCTATGGTTTTTCTAATTCAAGATTGTTTCATTTTAAATAGATTTATAACTATTTCTATTTCAGCGTATGCATGTTTAGTGGGATTTTACTGGGTATGCTTGTATGTTTGTTTGTTAGTTTATGATGTTGTCAAGTGAGCGTTTCTGGTGCGTTAGATAGAAATTCTATTGAGCATTTAAGCTTTACCCTTCCAACATCACGAGAAAGTGAAAAACACAAGAATTAAACGGTTTCTTAGTATTTTGCTACCTTACTTTAAAATGCAGCATGTTTGTTTGTGACACATTATAACATTATTCAAAATGATCGAAAAATATCTACAATACTTGTTCAAACTTCACATAAAAACAAACCATACAGAATTCTAGAGCAAAAGGTAATATTTCCTTTTTGATCATACCACATTAGAAAACAAAATTCCAGTTTACTTTTGTTCCCAATGAGACACACATGCTTGCCTTTAGTCCCTAAAATGATACTTATGTTGTAGATTAACAATCAAACCCCAGCAATATCCCCTGTTTTTGTGGTTACCAATGGTATTTTTGTAAATTTGAACTCATTCAAAGATTTTCTTATTCCACAAGTGCTGATAACAAAACTCTTGTTATCTACTTTCCTAAGGAGCTTAAAGAACCTGAACAACTCTATAAATTGATATCAATAACAGAAAGAGTTAACCCTAAAAATATAAATCATACCAAAAGAATGCAACGAGTTTACAAAATTCGAAATTTACATTTTAATTAATGACAACCATAAGTAGGAAATCATGATCACAGAAAGATTATGCAAGATACTATGATCACACTTAACTGCAACTAAAAAAGATTCAATTATTTAAGTAATTAATCTTGAGTTTATTAGAGTACCATATTGAGTGCTGCTGCCACTAATGGAGCTTTCAACTTTAACCTTTGAAGATATGCACCTTCCAAATAATCTGAACTTGATCCAACACCCTGTTTCTTCACCATCATCTTGTTTCTTCTTGTTTTCCTTCAATTTCTCCACATTCAAAACCCTAGTTTCCAAAGATTCAGGACCCACCCACATTTTTCTTCCAAAGCCTAGATTTCAACTACACAAAGCCCAACAATCAACAAAAAATAATCACTTTCTAGACACCCCCAGATCATATAAAGAACCCTAATTTCAAGAAACCAGATGGGCAAACAATTGAGACTAAAAAATGTAGCAATTTCTTGAAAGATACAAATCAGAATAGATTGTTGTTCAAAAAAAAAACAAATCAGAATATAGCTATAGAACATGTGGCAAAGGAAAAGCAATATTGTGAAGAAAAGAGGACAACTAGGGCAGTTAATAGAGGACTTAAATCTTACTATTATAATAAACAAAAATAATTTTCGATATTGTTATGTTTTTAATCCAATATTGTCACATGTCTTTATTTTATCATCTAACTCAACTCTGTTTCATATTAAATAATTTTATTAACTCTCTTATTAAATAACTAAAATATTAATGATATTATTTACTTTTTTTAATGTTAAAATTTGTTTTTAAATAAATTAAAAATCAATTTAAGAAAAAACACTTTAAAATATTTTCTAAAATATTAATTTTTTCTATAAATCAAAGATTTTTAAAGACAAGAAACATATGTTACATCGGTATTTAGAATTTTCTTTTACCACAAAACAAGTTTTCTAAAAAAACATTTTTCTTAAAAAATGAAATAAACTATAAAACAGAGATTTTAAACATGATTTTTATAAACAAATAACATTTTTAACACGAAATGCTTAAAAAATAGTTACTTTAAAAACTAAAAGTTACAAAAATGATAGGAAAAATTGCAGTTTTGGACACTTTTTTAAATAATATTTTAAAATTAGGTCACTTAACTTTAATAATTAAAAAATGGGTAGCTTACCTTTTTGATTTTGAAACTGGTAGCTTTTAACGTTAAATAGTTAAAAAATTTCAGCTCTTAAAATTTAAAAAAGTCGAGCATCAATTCTTTAATTATTAAAGTTTTTAATTGATTTTTTTATTATTTAATATACTTAATAATACCTAATTTATTCATTTCATATTTAAATATTGTTTTGCAATTATTTTTTATTAATAGTTATTTTATATTAAACATCACGTAATACACGGGGTAATAATAAGTATGAGATAGATGAACATTTGCAACTTGGTATAAAAATAATTTAAAACATGTATAAATGACATGTTGGGATATTTTATTTGAAAAAGGGTGCAATGACTTATTTTTTTAAATGATAAATTAATTTGATAGTATGACAATATACAAAAAATCCCTTTTGTTTCTCAATTTAAAAAACAGAGTTATCATTTTTTTTTAAAGTTTAAGGGTATTTGTATCATTTACACTAAACTGTTAACAAAAATAACAAAATAATTTTAGTACAAAAATAACAAATAAATTCAACATCCAACATCATAAAATATTTCAATATCCAACATGAAAAAAAGATTGCAAAATATAACCCGTCCAACATCAAAAAAGATCTAACATCAAGCATCAAAAAAGATTACAAAAAACATACAAAAGTGCATTAACCTTTCCATGTTAGGCTCAATATTTACAATATTGACCTCATGATTATTTATTTAATTGATCAATTATTTAAATAACCATTTAGATAGGTGATTACTTGATGGATGTAATTATAACATCTGGAATTTGTGAACAAATCCACCGAGCTCTCATAATCCATCCTCATCGTACACCCTAAACGGGAACCGGTCATATTCATCTCAAGCACCATGTCTGGAATCAACAATGCTTTCCCTGTATTCCCAAGTTTCATCTAATCCATATTCTTACTTACTGATTTCGTATTCAAGTTTAAATCTGATACAAAGGAATCGATCAACATGTGGTATCAGAGCGATGTTGTAAAATCCCGTTTTGATATTTTAAATAAAATACCCTCATTTATAATTAAAATATTATTAGTCAAAAATATAAAAATAAACGATCAATTAAAACGTAAGGTCTCGACTAATAATATAAAATAGTTTTTTTATATAAATATGATTATTCGAGAGTATAAGAGTAGAAATAAACGTTCAAAATTTATAGCGTTCGTTTAAACGAATAGATAGGATGAAACAATTATTATAAATAATTGTTATTTGAACGATTAGTTACTATTATAGGAGACCGTTTAAATTTAATAAATAATATTATAATTGAACTTTGTCCGTTTTTAACGAAACTTAGGTCAAAACGTAGAGAAAAACGAGACGATCCTAACGGTATTTTTAGAATTTTATAAAACGTGATATTTTAAAAGTTATAATAGAAAACAAAATTTGAGTTTAATTAATTATAATAATATAATAATAATACTTAATATATATGTGTACGTGTGATTATATATGTATATATGTCTACGTGTGTTTAATTTGAGTTGCCAGCAAAATGAGAAAAAAATTATAGATAAGCATAAGCTAAATCGTAATATATACATATATGTTTTTATAATCTTCATAAAAAGAAAGATTCGGTAGACAAATAGAAGCAGACGTGAATTTCAAATCAACATTCATGTGTGCCTACGGTTAGGAAATTCTCAAGGATCACGAAGTCTTTACGCAATTAGGTATGTTTTTCAATCTCTTAGTTTACTCGTAAATTTAAGTTTTTTTGGATATTATTAAGGTTAAGATCCGACCCAATATATACAAATAGTATGTTGATGATGATTTATTTTAGGAACAGAAAAATAAATCAGGAATTATCCTTGTAAATAGCTATAAGAATAGATTGAGCAGAAAAACTGCCCAAATTTATATTGAGAGGTTCTAAGCTGTCACTCAGCCAACCAAAAATTGAGGTGAATACATTTAACTTGTTTTTAAATTTATAAATGAATTTTTATGAGCATGGTTTGTTTAAACTTTAACGCATAAAGGGATACTATTAGACCAGCATTTAGGCCATTAGTATACATACGATTTGCAAATTGTATCCGCTATGAGTGAAATTCTAATACGTGGCTGGTAACGTGGGCTGGAAGGTTATACGTAAGACACACTCCGCAGGCAACCTAACCAGTGACGGGCTGTGGGCTGGGGGCTGGAGGGAACAATTGTAAGACGCACTCCGCTGTTGTTCCTAACCAGTGACAGTACAAGTCAGGGTATGTAGTGGTTGTATCGATCAGTGAAATAACCTGCTAAATGTGTAGTATTGCCACTATTAATTATGGTTAAAGGACCGAACATGCTGTGCTTACATATCGAGTTTGTTATTTGTATTCACCAACATTATGTTGACGTTTTATTTTCAACAACTTTTCAGGTAATAATGAAATTTAAAAGAGAAGCAAGATTAGAGATTCTTGGCCTATGCTGCCTTGAATAAGATTTTGTGGTGAGACTATGGAGCTATTGGAGCTATGTCTATAAGTCATGTATAAACCGGATATTATAAAATGATTTGTAATTATGTGTGAGTGAAAATCCAGTTTACAATAATATGAAATAAGGGTGTTCATACCTATGCGTATGAAGCTTTATAAAATCCTGAAAATTTATTTTGAAAAGTTAAAAAAATGTGGTTTTTCATACCCATGCGTATGAGCAACTTCTAAATCAAGAAAAACGGTTTTCACATCCATGCATGTGAATTATTTGTAAAAGTATGAATTCATGAAACAACGCTTCTGCTGAAACATATGAAAAATAATAATAAATTCTGACCAAGACTGTATTTATCAATGAAACCAATCGGGTCGCAGCGCCCGGGTCGCCGAGAGCCCGGGGTGTGACAGATATGTTGTTTAATCGATTCCTAATCCTAAATTGAAAAGAAAATCAAAAACGTTTTTTGAAAACGATTATGAACAGTAGTTCGTTTTTTCATAATACCTTAAAACTGGTTCGTTTTAGTAAACGTGAAATCTGGTGCGTTTTTCGTAACCTAGAAATCTTCGGATACAAAAGTATTCGAACTTAAAAGTATACGAAATTAAAAGCATACGAATTTAAAAGTACTTGAAATTTAAAGTACTCGAAATTTAATGTTCACGAACATAAAAGTACCCGAACTTAAAAATTCACGAAATTAAAGTATTCAAACTTAAAAGTTCTTGAAAATAAAAGTTCACGAAAATGTAAAAGTACACGAAAATCTAAAAGTACACGAAAATCTAAAAGTACACGAAATTTTCGAATACTTAATCATTTTCAAGAACCTAACAAAATTCGAGAACTTTACTAACTTAGAGTACTCGACCATGTACGAACACTTAACTAAAATTTTTTTTCGGGGCGGCGCGTTGCCCCTGCACCTCCCAGCAAACTCACCGCGTAATCAGGGGGCTAAGAAATAAATTAATTTGTTTTGTTAAAACCTTAAACTATTATGTTTTACAAAACCTTAAAATACAAAATTTGCTTAAACTCAATAACAAATGTTTCACTTCTGCTCAAAGGTGATGTCTTACATTCATGTTTGCAAACTTAACATGTGCATAATGCTTAAATGTCTCATTTCTGCCCAAAGGTGATGTGTTACATCCCTAATGCACATTTCATTTTCTAATTAATTGTTCCTAATACTTAGATAAATGGTTATTAACCAAAATGAAACACATTTGTTTAAGTAGAACCTAATCAAGTCTATTAATTTGATGTTATAGTAGACTTTTATCACAACTTCATTACTATAATGGTCTTTATATCTGCTTGTCTTAGATCTAAGTTACCCCATAGATCACTCTAAGTTCTTCTATAACCTTAGTATATTACTCTTTCTCATCTAATTTAATCCACAGCTCCCAATATGGGAATTGAAACCCTTACTGGTGCGATCTACTCTGCTTGGAAAGATTCACTGAGGCTGACCCTTGGGATTATTGTGTTTGAATACGCAGAGCCTGCACTTCCTGCCCTTACTGACAAGAGCACTGCTGAAGCCAAGCTGTTGTATGAGAAATGGGAGAAGGCTAAGAGAATGGCTCTCATGTTCATTAAGAACTCCATCAGCCCAATCATCAGAGGAGCCATTCCTGACTTGACTAATGCTAAGGCTTACCTTACTTCTGTGGAGGAACAATTCAAATGAACCTCCAAGACGCATGCTAGCACCCTAATCATGAAACTAGTGTCTACAAAGTATGACAGGATCAGTGGAATTCGTGAGCACATCATGATGATGAACGACATGGCCTATAAACTTAAGGGATTAGACATGGAGATCAGTGATGGTTTCTTGGTTCACTTCATTATGACTTCTCTTCCTGCATCTTATGAGGCTTTCAAGATCAACTACAACAATCAGAAAGAGAAGTGGATGATGAACGAGTTGATTGCCATGTCACAAGAGGAAGAGCGTAAGAAGCTCGAAAAACCTGATGTTGCTTACTTGATGGTTGCTGGTTCGAAGAAAAGGAAGAACAATACTCACAAGAAAGCTTCTAAGGTCCATAAATCCAATGCAGGTGCTTCTTTCAGCTTTAACAATTCCAATGGCAAGCCCTACTGCAAGTTCTGCCGAAAGGTAGGACATAAGCAGAAAAGATTGCCCTGATTTCAAGGAATGACCGGCTACAAGAGGTAATCATTTAAATATGATAATTGAGTCATTTAATTTAAATGTTCCAACTAACACATGGTTGTTTGACTCTAGTTCTATGGTGAACAGTGAAAAATATGTTTTTAATCAAACTGATCTCATAAATTTAAATATCACTGTAAAACATCCTAATGGAACAAGTGCCTTGGTAACCAAAATAAGATGTTTAAAAATCAATGAATATGTAACTTTAATGGATGTTTTTGCTGTTCCAGAATATTGTGTTAACCTAATATCAATCTACAAACTAACAAAGGATAATAAAGTAAAAGCACTTTTTGATGAAAATAACTGTTACATACAGGATTTGCTCACAAAGAATACAATGATGGTGACTGGTAGTCAAGTAGATGGTCTATATGTGTATGGTGACTTGTCTGGGTTTGTTAAAGTTTGTTTCAATAGTTACCATAATTTAAATCTAAGGCATCACAGATTGGTTCACACCTCTGACCGGGTACCTAGGATCCTTGATGGAACCCTAAACCAGAAAACTCAAAGTAACTCTCTTTCTTGAGAAGTCTGCCATAAGGCTAAGCAACATAGAGAGCCTTTCCCTTTGAGTGACCATAAGTCTATAAAAATATGAGAGTTAGTTCATCTAGATGTATGGGGTTCCTATATAATTCCTAGCAGAGAAGGTTATAAATATTTTCTTACTATAGTAGATGATATGTCTAGAGTAGTCTGGGTATATTTGATGAAACAAAAGTATGAGGCGTTTTATAATTTGGAAAGTTTTTTTTTTAATATACTTAAGAATCAGTTTAACAAAACTGTAAAGATATATAGAAGTGATAATGGTAGTGAATTTGTTAATAATCAAGTTATGACCTTCTTTTATTTAAAATCTTGAAAATATATAAATATGTGGTCCACATTGAGGTTGATTAAAAAATTGGGTTTATATATATATAGGATTGGGATCAAATAATAACCCACTCTTAAAGCAATAACTCAGATAACTTTGGCAAGATGAAACCGAATCTTGAATTTTTTTTTGAACATCATTGTAACACAATTAGAACACTATGTTCTTTTATGAGTTTGCGAAAATTCATCACCGTTTGAGAGTTTACATCGTTGTAAGTTTTGGGCCTAAAACAGTTACAGTGCTGTAAATCAAAAACTTACAACGATGATATCTCTTAAACGGTGCTGAATTTTAACAAACTCATAAAAGAACATAGTGTTCTAAATGTGTTACAATTATTATTATTTCATATTTTAAGAAGCATAATATGAATTTGATGATATTCAAATAATTAAATAGAAGTTGCTAAAAAATATATACCTTTATTTAAAAGTTTCATAATTAATATCATTTTAAATACAATTAGTTAATAATATATTAATTATTATAAATATTATAATCTATTTTCTTTAATCCCTAACTAAATAAATATAGATAATTAAATAAGAGAGGAGCGAAAAAACTAAAATATAGGTGGTTTAGAATTGTGACAAATTATTATTATTATCATTTTTTATTTATTAGTGTTAATAGAATAGGTGTGTGTGTGTTTTACAACCTACAAACTAACTACCAAGTGAGACCCTTTGTGTTTATTTTTTTTTATCTCTTATCAAACATATATAAAAAAGTTATACATTGATCAAAAAATCATGTAGTTTATGCAGTGATAAAAATACTATTAACCCAATTTAAATTTTGTGTTTGAAAGTTGATGCCTTGAAGGAACTATCAAATGTTTCGGATTAAAGAAAATAGATTAGGCCTGAATCGTAAAAAATGAGAGTTTCGCAAACGTTTCTCATGAAACTTTGGGCTGAAAGAGCTTTGGCCCAACTCATCTTACACAATATTTTCATAATTAATTTAAACTATAATTTAGGACCAATGTGAATGTGCTGCAGAGGGTCTGACATAACATTAACCTCAAAAAATGCACATCATCACAACCAATGGAAAATCATAAAAACACTATATTCATCTTAGATACACAAACATAACTCATGTTTGTAAGAAGGGAATAATGAAGGTAATTCTGCAATCCAAACATAACCAAGAACTCATATATCCAAACTCACCCATAAACATGTAAATTCTTCAATGTAAAACCACTTGTTTTAGCAATGTCATTGACAATATCAGAAAACTTGTGTAAAAAAGTGGAGCGTGTTACAATGGTATCGTTAAATCGAACAAAACCTAGAAAGTAAAAACTTTAACAACGGATGCACATCGCGTCTTGTTAAATTACTATTCAATTGGGTTTATTAAAATTAAAGATAACACATAATGATCATTTGACATATATACTAATACTTTATAAAAATATACTTTTAGTAATAGTTTAAGATAAGGAAACATAAATATTTTTATACAACAGAATTTGCACACATAGTTTCAAGACACATGGAAAAGGAAAACATTATAAAAGCAAATATCAAAATATATCACTCTTTTCGTCTATAAACTTTAGCTAACTGAATATTTTGTGACAAAAAAAGTTACGCTAGATTTATTTTCTTTTAGTATGCATCTATTTAGGCCTATATATCTACATGAATGGTGCAAGCTGACTATCACACAATGATGTTCGATGTGTGAGTTGATTGCTAGAATGACAAATAAGAAACATAAACAAGATTGAAGGTCCTAGCAACCAATGTAATGAACAAGTTAGCAAGGACGCGAAGTGGTGTTTCCAGTGGCGGACGGGTGAGTAACGCGTAAGAACCTGCCCTTGGAAGGGGAACAACAGCTGGAAACGGCTGCTAATACCCCGTAGGTTGAACTTTTTAGTAACTATGAATTTCATACTTAATTAATTTAATATATGTATATGTGTTTGCCCTTTGCTAACCCTATTTATTGTGGTAATCCGTGATATCTGCAAAGATCAATTAAAATTTTTTGTTTCTTTTTTTTTTTCAAACATCATATTATTAGTAGGTGTTTACTATGTCTGATTACGACTTCTCCATATTTGAAAAATTTAAGACATTATTCTAATTAACCTGACCTGAATTAGAAATATGTTCTCCGATGCGAATAATCAAGATTTTGTATTTCTGATATCCAATTTGATCCAAATAAGAAAAGATGACATCTTATCCGAATCTATCCAAATATTCAAAATTCTAATTTGGATAAGTTTTTTTGGGTTTCGAATACGATTTATGTTTTGTATTTTTAAAACACCTCTAATTATTACACGTATACAACACTTTCATCTTTTATGTGTATATGTAAATTCATGTGTTTAACATTTAACACGTGTAGTTTTTATTTTTTTTAAGCAACACATGTGAAGAAAAAAATAGAACCAAAAGGCATAGAGTAGAACTTAAAAGAATTTATAATGAGTTCAGAGACAAATTTTATACTAAAAAACTTGAAGGAGGTGAAAGTGACGTTCAATAAAGTTCAGAGTGGGAACATAAAATTTTAAGAGTGAAACATAGACGTTTTACAAAGTCCATAAATAGAATATAAAACTTTAGGAGTGAAATATAAAAGTTTAGGAACCGGGTGGCCAGGAACAAGCATTTTAAATCCTTTGTACCCATTTGAAATGATTCTCATTAGTCATTACAGGCCAAACTTTCGGCTTTGGTTTCCAAAGCGATTTTTATGCCCATTTTTAGTGCATTTTGTGTGCGTATACAAAGGATTTATATTCAATCCTGTTTTAACCTAATTTTTAAAGTAACAAGATCAATGTAAATTGACTTTTGCATGTGATTAATATTAGCAAGGATATTGTTACTGCAACCAAATCCGGGTCGGGTCTTGTTGTCAGGTTGGACCGAGCCTAGCTATCCTGAGCGTGAATCCTAGCTGCAACAACATAGAAAATCTACGTTAGAAGGCTCAAGGGGATTATCCCCGAGGACACTCCGACGCTCAAGTCAGAAATCCATATAAGATAATAGAGTAAAGAATGCATAACTAAGTAATTAGAGAAGGTGGAAGATAATAAAGGTGTGGTTGCCAAGACTGGCAAGGAAGAGTTTGTGATGGTCAGGACCTTGTCAAGACCTTGCTAAGTTTGGCAAGGATGAAATCATGGATGTGTAGTTCATGTCGTATCACGACAGAAGATGCATGGATGTTGTTCCAAAAGGGCAAGAGAACCAGGATCCTTTCTAATGCAGGCAATGAACTTGATGCCCAGCTAAGAACGGCCAAGGATGAGGAGAATTGAGAAAAGAAAGTTCTATGCCTAGAAGGAGAATGAGATAAGATGTTTAGCAGGGGTTTAGGTGCTAGCAAATGGTGTGTCTTGCTTGTGGAGGCAAACCTCTTATTTATAGGGGAGAATGTCGCACCCCGGCCCTCCCGTCCCAGACGGGGGCGCGACGGCTGGCTGATCTTGCAGGATCGCAGTCTCCGGTCACACAACTAGCGAGACCTACATGTCTGGTTGTATACGTACATCCAATTACTTGGACAAAACAGTTTGTAAAATCAGAGTTGCGGAAGTTTAGTAATATCAAAACAGTTTAAGTTCATAGGTTGCGGAAGCATAAGATTAATACGGTTTTCAAAACATTACAGAGTACTAGTGTGGAAGCAAATTTAATTGTTTAACAATACACAACAAAACAAAATGTTAATGTTCTCAAGCCTAAAGCATTATGTAGATGCATGAGACTCCAGCTTAGCATCCTATCCTTGAGTGTGTACCTTAGTTACCTGAGAAAACATGCGAGTAAAAGGGTCAACACAAAGGTTTGTGAGAGAACAGGTTTTTCATAAGCAATAAACATCCAATGTTTAAAGTAAAAGTTTGCGATTTACATATCATTACAATGCAGTATTGATTGATAGCTAGTCAATACAGTTGTATTATATGCGGGGTCGTACCAAAGCCGACAGTTGTGCCTCCCGCCATGTCCATCACAAGACAATGGCAAAGTATTGGTCAATATTGCACCCATTCCGACCTACAGTCGGGTTGGCCTCCCAGGCGCGATAGGTGGGGCTTGTCAGGCCCAAATAGTACTATTTAAGATTACCACGCTAGGCGCTACGCGCTACTAACGGTCCGTGGAGTATCGCGAGGACTTTTAGTTGTGATGTGGTCTACACATATACATATAGTGATAGAGCATGTCCATATGCAAATAAAATGAGTTGTTCATAAAACAGTTTATCATGCAATGTTTTCTCCCCCAAAGGTTTGAAAAGTAAAAGGGGCTGTGAACTCACCTGGTTAGCAGTTCCGGTATGTGTGATTGTGGGTTCGCGTCTGCGAAAGCTAGCACCTGCTAGTAAGCACCTATAACCATATAGGTGTGAGTATGTGTTTTGTGGTGTGTTGTATCCCATACAACTCCAAGTGTCAGTGTGCTCAACCAAGTGCGTGCGTGTTGACTAGTGAGACTCGACGAATCGTTGGTGACACGATTGTTGTGTTTATGTGCCTTAATACAATAAGACACTAAGATACAT
Source organism: Mikania micrantha (assembly GCA_009363875.1). Lineage (NCBI taxonomy): Eukaryota > Viridiplantae > Streptophyta > Magnoliopsida > Asterales > Asteraceae > Mikania > Mikania micrantha. Next base: position 67,293 of record SZYD01001112.1, on the reverse strand, counting down.
CCTATGGCCCTAATCGCACAAGTTACCATTTTTAGAAAGTTTCCGATTTAGGAAAGTGTGATTATGAAATCCCATTCCGTAAAGTTATTACTTCTAATATGATTATAAAACACGTTTAAACCCTTAAAACATGTCTTTTGCGCATAAATCACCATTTATGCCTTTTTGCCCAAATAAAGTTTCCTTATTTGGAAAGTATCAGTTTAAAACTCGTTTTCGCAAACCAAGGTTTCCAACCGTGTTAAAAATCATTTCTAAAAATGTTTCAACAATCAAAGTTCATCAAAACACTTTAAAACATCAAAAGCCCTCTTTTGATTTTAAAAGTTTCCATATTTAGCAAGTTTATACAAAACCATGTTTTTGACAAAATCAAACATCCAAATGTGTTTCTAAACACTCCAATACACATTTGACATCATCTAGACATGTCTAACATGTCTAGATTATCACAAATCCAAGACTTGCACATAAAAGTTTCCTTTCATGGCAAGTGTACCAAAATCATCACCAAATCAATCCTAACTTAACTAAACTCAAATCTAACATCATTAAACTATAAAATCAGTAAATCTAAATCAAATACACATCAAATCACCATCACATTCGAGCACAATAACTAAATGGAGTTGCATGTGGGTTTTTAGCCCTTGCATGTACGATCTAACAACTAAGAAGCGTGTAAAACTACCTTAGATGGCAAGACTCGTGCTAGAACAGCTTCTGGAGGTTCTTCAAGTGGCTGAGATCGGATCTTTCGTTGTTTCGATGGCTTCCAAAGCTTCCTTGTTGTTCCTATGGCTCCAAATCACCAAGAAATGCAAGTAGATGGCTTCAATGATGCTTCCAGCAGGTTAGAGTGCTTGATTTCAGAGGGATTTAGTCGAAAATAGATGTAAGAACTCGGGTGAATTGCAAAGGAACCGAACAAATGGATTGGGGGTGGTTTAAATAAAAATTTCGATCTGCATGGCCTTCGCGTACCGCGAAGGCCGATCAAAATTTCTTATCGCGTACCGCGATGGGATTCGGGAGTCTCGACTCCCGGTTTGCGCCGCGTACCGCGAAGCCTTTCGCCATAGGGTCGTCGCGTACGCGATGGGTCCATTTAAATGTTTTTCGATTTCGATGATACGATTTTGCTCGTACTCGATTCCTAACGCTTATCTTAAACATCTAATGCATGTTTAGCACATAATCATATAACAACACATAAGTTTGATTGATCACCAACGTTCGTGAGACTCGTGTGTGTGTTTCGATAATTCCTCGAATTATCTTCGATAGTTTGTGTTCGTTGCTACGAACCGTTTGCATGCTTTATTAACCATAATCAACATGCATTTGCACAATCCAATTGTGTTTGTGTTTGTGTTTGCCACACTTGGTTTCCAAAACTATTGTGCAATGTACGATTCGATAATTCCTCGAACTATCATTTAACAGTTGTGTGTGTTTGACTCATCTAATTAAATGAAATGCAACAAGTATGAATGTGAAATGTAAAGAATGTAAGAGTCGCAATTTACCTGAAATTGTCGGGTGTCACATCATCCCCTTGTTGAAAGAAATTTCGTCCCGAAATTTGGTTGTTGTTGGTAGTGTTTGAGTAGCAATAATGTTTGAGAAACAAAAATTTTCCGGTTGCCACATCATCCCCTTGTTGAAAGGAATTTCATCCCGAAATTTATTCGTTGTTGTCGGCGTTTGAGATTGTCTGTTTGAAGAGATGGGGATATTTGTGCATCATCTGATCTTCACGTTCCCACGTGAATTCAGGTCCGCGTTTCGAGTTCCATCGGACTTTAACAATTGGGATCTTACTCTGTTTGAGTTGTTTGACCTCACGGTCCATGATCTCTACCGGTTCTTCCATGAACCGTAGTTGTTCATCCACCTGGATCTCATCCAGTGGAACTACAAGTGTTTCGTCAGATAGACACTTTTTCAAGTTCGAGACATGAAATACGTTGTGAACTCCATCGAGTTCAGCTGGCAAGTTTAGTTGGTATGCCACTGGACCAATCCTCTTCAGGATCTCGAAAGGTCCAATATACCGTGGGTTCAGTTTGCCTCGTTTCCCAAAACGAATGACGCCTTTCCATGGCGAAACTTTCAGAAGGACTTTATCTCCTACCTGAAATTCTAGAGGCTTTCGGCGTTTGTCGGCATAGCTCTTTTGAAGATCGCGAGCTGCTGCCATGCGGTTTCTGATTTGCACGATCTTCTCTGTCGTTTCATGCACAAGTTCCGGGCCAGTGAGCTGACTGTCGCCCACTTCCGCCCAACAGATGGGTGATCGGCATTTCCTACCATAGAGTGCCTCAAAAGGCGCTGCCTTGATGCTGGTGTGGTAACTGTTGTTATAGGAAAACTCTACTAACGGTAAATGAGTTTCCCAGCTGTTGCCGAAGTCTACTACGCATGCTCGTAGCATATCTTCGAGAGTTTGTATGGTGCGTTCGCTCTGGCCATCAGTTTGTGGATGGTATGCCGTACTCATATCCAACCGCGTGCCAAGCGACTTTTGTAGTGATTTCCAGAAGTTTGAAGTGAATCGAGCGTCTCGGTCAAAAATGATGGAGATTGGTACTCCATGTTGCGAGACCACTTCCTTGACATAGATTCTGGCTAGCTTTTCCATCTTATCATTTTCCTTGATCGCAAGGAAATGTGCTGACTTGGTCAGTCGGTCCACAATTACCCAGATAGTGTCACATCCACTAGGGGTATGGGGTAATTTGGTAATAAAATCCATGGATATTTTTTCCCACTTCCACATGGGGATCTCAGGTTGTGTGAGTAATCCAGAGGGTTTCTGGTACTCGATCTTGACTTTGGCACAAGTCAAGCATTTGCCTACGTAGGTGGCAATGTCGGCTTTCATGTGTGGCCACCAGTAGAGTATCTTTGGATCATGATACATCTTATTAGATCCAGGGTGAATGGAATATCGGGATTTGTGAGCCTCGTCCATCACAAGGTCTCGTAGGTTTCCGTGATATGGAACCCAGACGCGTTCCATGAAATAATGTAAGCCATCGGCTTTTACCTCAAGTTGTTGCTCCATTCCCCTCAATGATTCAGCCGTTAGGTTTGCTGCTTTAAGTGCCTCTAGCTGTGCAACACGTATCTGCTCAGGGAGATTGGGATGGATAGTAAGTTGTAAAGCTCGTACTCTCTTAGGTTTCGAGGTATTCTTCCGACTTAGGGCATCGGCCACTACATTGGCTTTTCCCGGGTGATACTTGATAGCACACTCATAGTCGTTTAGGAGTTCGAGCCAGCGACGTTGTCGCATGTTCAATTCCTTTTGCTCGAATATGTGTTGGAGACTCTTGTGATCAGTGTATATCGTACACTTTGTATCATACAGGTAGTGTCTCCAGATCTTGAGTGCAAATACCATGGCTCCAAGTTCTAAGTCGTGGGTGGTGTAGTTCTTCTTGTGGACTTTCAGTTGTCGAGAAGCATATGCTATCACCTTCTCTCGCTGCATTAGCACACAGCCGAGTCCTTGTATTGTGGCATCGCAGTATATTACGAAGTCATCCGTTCCTTCCGGAAGCGATAGAATAGGTGCACTACAGAGCTTCTTCTTGAGAAGTTGAAATGCAGCTTCCTGTTTTTCAGTCCAGAGATATTTCTTATCCTTATGGGTTAAGGCTGTGAGTGGTTGGGCTATCTTGGAAAATCCTTCGATAAATCGTCGATAATAGCCTGCCAAGCCTAGGAATTGTCGCACCTCAGTTGGGGTATTTGGTGCTTCCCAGTTCTTGATTGCCTCTATCTTGGATTTATGCACATGTATTCCTTGTTCATTAACAACATGACCCAAGAATTGGACTTCTCGAATCCAGAAGTCGCACTTTGAGAGTTTAACGTACAGCTTCTCTTGTCGCAGCAGTTCAAGAGCCAATTGAAGATGCTCTTTGTGTTCCTCTTGGGTTTTGGAGTAGATGAGAATATCATCTATAAAGACAATGATAAACTTATCCAGATAAGGTTTGCACACTCTATTCATGAGGTCCATAAATACTGCGGGCGCATTAGTCAGCCCAAATGGCATGACCAAAAACTCATAATGGCCATACCGAGTGCGAAAAGCAGTCTTGGGGATATCTTCCTCCTGAATCCTTAGTTGGTGGTATCCAGATCGTAGATCGATCTTTGAGTAGTAGCTCGATCCTTATAGCTGATCGAACAGATCATCGATCCGAGGCAAGGGGTAACGGTTCTTGATTGTCACCTTGTTTAATTCTCGATAGTCGATACACATACGAAACGTGCCATCCTTCTTCTTTACGAACAAGACCGGAGCTCCCCAAGGTGAGAAGCTTGGTCTAATGAAACCTTTGTCCAACAGCTCTTGTAGTTGATTGGACAGTTCCTGCATCTCAGAAGGTGCAAGTCGATAAGGTGCTCGTGCGATAGGTGCTGCTCCCGGTGCAAGGTCTATGCGGAACTCCACTTGTCAAGGTGGTGGTAGTCCTGGTAGATCCTCAGGGAATACGCCGGGATAGTCGCATACGACTGGGATGTCTTCTATTCTTTTCTCCTCTTCAGTCTTCTCGGTGATAAGTACCAGAATGGCTGTGTATCCCTTTCATAAGCACTTGTGAGATTTCATGCACGAGATGATGTTCAGAGGAGTGTCACTCCTTTCGCCCTTGATGTCTAGAGTTTCTCCGCCAGGGAGAGGTATACGCACAACCTTGTCGTGGCAAATGATTTCAGCCTGGTTCTCAGACAACCAATCCATGCCCACTACAACATCAAAACTGCCTAGTGTAACCGGGGTCAATCTTAAATTTATGGCCCGCTAGCTCTAAAGTGCATTCTTTAAGAATGTGCTTAGTCACAATCAATTTACCATCAGCTAGCTCTACTGTATACTCAACCTCTAAGGTATTGGGGTAATGGCAAGTACCTCACTAAAATCCTTAGATATAAAGCTTTTCTCAGCTCTAGTATCAAACAATACAGAAGTATAATTATCGTTCAAGAGATACGTACCAGTTGCAAGGTTGGGATCTTTCCTGGCCTCCTTTGCCCCGATCACGAAGGCTCGTCCCTTCGGACCGTTGTTGTTCCCGTTATTGTTGTTTTTCTTCAGATGTGGGCAGTCCCTCTTGAAGTGCCCCGATTTTCCACACTCGAAGCAGCCCTTCGGTGCTTCAAGTTGTTATTGTTGTTGTGGCTGTGGGGTCTTTGCAAGCAGCTCACCCCTGCAGTCTTTGGCGAGATGCCCACCCTTGCCACACCGTTGGCATCGGATGGCACCACATTGCCCTAAAACGTGGTGCAAGTTGCATTTGTTGCACTTGGGGTGTTTGCCTGCATAGGCTCCTGGACTTTGGTTGGTTGGGATGGGTGGTGCGTAAGCTTGAGACGAACCAAGCTTACGTTGTTGTGGTGGTGGTTGGAGAGTGGAAGTCTTGCTCAGGGTGACATCCTATTTGCGTTTGTTCTTGTCATTGGTTGTGGTTACAGCACCACGCGGTGGTAAGAGTCCCTGTGCAACTGTTGAGTCTGTGAGTTTGTGAATTAATCGAACGGCTTGTTGCTTGGTGATGGGGTCAGCAGAGAGTACCATTCCCTGGATTTGAGGTGGCAGTCCATCAATATACTTCTCTATGTGTTTGAAAGGTGGGGTTGCCATTTCCGGGCATAGGTTTGCCAGCTCATACGACCGGGCAGTGTATGCCTCAACCTCGAAACCAATCATCTTATGGTTCCAGAATTCTGTCTCAAGTTTCTGTACCTCACCACGAGGACAATATTCGCGGTTCAACATGCTCTTAAAATCATCCCAAGGTAGAGCATTGGCTGCATCGAGCCCTTGGTTCTGTACATTGGCATTCCACCATGTGAGGGCAGCTCCCTCAAAAGTTCCAGCAGCGAACTTGACTCGGTCTTCGTTCCTGCAATTACTCATGGCAAAGGCCGATTCTGCCTTTTCGATCCAACGTAACAGTCCGACGGCACCCTCTATGCCGCTGAAAGAGTGGGGTTTGCAGTCTAGAAACATCTTGAATGTGCAGAGTTGAGGGTTAGGGTTTGCTCCTGAGATGTGCAAAGAGTAAAGTTGGATTCAGTAACGCGTTGAATTGGAAGCGAGTGATTGTGGTGCAAGGTGAATATAGAATAAGATTCATCACCTTGGTTCAGTGGGTTTTGATTACAGGTAGCTTCCCGTGCAGCAAGCGCCTCTTCAACCTGCTCGTTGATGAGTGCGTTTAGTTCAGCTGGTGTCAGGCTTATGTTTCCACGTTCCCCAGCGTTTCTGCGTCCTCCACGTCTTCCAGCCACGATCTTCATAGCGAGAATAAGTGTTAGTGTATGTCTAATGACTAATGTAGTGTGTGCAGTAGGTACTGTAAGAAAGATGTAGAGCTATCGGCTCCTCCCTGTTAAGTGCAATCACATGTGGTGACGATGGGGACGTCATGCGTAATGAGTGTGTGTACAATCATGTATGCAAGTATCACAATACTAAGCACTAAGTGTCATGTGGAGACTAGTGGTTATAGACTAAGTTCACTAGATGCAAACCTAATTCGCAATAACCAGAGGTTCTGATACCAATCTGTCGCACCCCGGCCCACCCGTCCTGGACGGGGGCGCGACGGCTGGCTGATCTTGCAGGATCGCAGTCTCCGGTCACACAACTAGCGAGACCTACATGTCTGGTTGTATACGTACATCCAATTACTTGGATAAAACAGTTTGTAAAATCAGAGTTGCGGAAGTTTAGTAATATCAAAACAGTTTAAGTTCATAGGTTGCGGAAGCATAAGATTAATACGGTTTTCAAAACATTACAGAGTAGTAGTGCAGAAGCAAATTTAATTGTTTAACAATACACAACAAAACAAAATGTTAATGTTCTCAAGCCTAAAGCACTATGTAGATGCATGAGACTCCAGCTTAGCATCCTATCCTTGAGTGTGTACCTTAGTTACCTGAGAAAACATGCGAGTAAAAGGGTCAACACAAAGGTTGGTGAGAGCACATGTTTTTCATAAGCAATAAACATCCAATGTTTAAAGTAAGAGTTTGCGATTTATATATCATTACAATGCAGTATCGATTGATAGCTAGTCAATACAGTTATATTATATGCGGGGTCGTACCGAAGCCGACAGTTGTGCCTCCCGCCATGTCCATCACAAGACAATGGCAAAGTATTGGTCAATATTGCACCCATTCCGACCTACAGTCGGGTTGGCCTCCCAGGCGCGATAGGTGGGGCTTGTCAGGCCCAAATAGTACTATTCAAGATTATCACGCTAGGCGCTACGCGCTACTAACGGTCCGTGGAGTATCGCGAGGACTTTTAGTTGTGATGTGGTCCACACATATACATATAGTGATAGAGCATGTCCATATGCAAATAAAATGATTTGTTCATAAAACAGTTTATCATGCAATGTTTTCTCCCCCAAAGGTTTGAAAAGTAAAAGGGGCCGTGAACTCACCTGGTTAGCAGTTCCGGTATGTGTGATTGTGGGTTCGCGTCTGCGAAAGTAGCACCTGCTAGTAAGCACCTATAACCATATAGGTGTGAGTATGTCTTTTGTGGTGTGTTGTATCCCATACAACTCCAAGTGTCGGTGTGCTCAACCGAGTGCGTGCGTGTTGACTAGTGAGAATCGACGAATCGTTGGTGACACGATTGTTGTGTTTATGTGCCTTAATACAATAAGACACTAAGATACATCCTATGGCCCTAATCGCACAAGTTACCATTTTTAGAAAGTTTCCGATTTAGGAAAGTGTGATTATGAAATCCCATTCCATAAAGTTATTACTTCTAATATGATTATAAAACATGTTTAAACCCTTAAAACATGTCTTTTGCGCATAAATCACCATTTATGCCTTTTTGCCCAAATAAAGTTTCCTTATTTGGAAAGTATCCGTTTAAAACTCGTTTTCGCAAACCAAGGTTTCCAACTGTGTTAAAAATCATTTCTAAACATTTTTCAACAATCAAAGTTCATCAAAACACTTTAAAACATCAAAAGCCCTCTTTTGATTTTTAAAAGTTTCCATATTTAGCAAGTTTATACAAAACCATGTTTTTGACAAAATCAAACATCCAAATGTGTTTCTAAACACTCCAATACACATTTGGCATCATCTAGACATGTCTAACATGTCTAGATTATCACAAATCCAAGATTTGCACAAAAAAGTTTCCTTTAATGGCAAGTGTACCAAGATCATCATCAAAACAATCATAACATAACCAAACTCAAATCTAACATCATTAAACTATGAAATCAGTAAATCTAAATCAAATACACATCAAATCACCATCACCTTCGAGGACAATAACTAAATGGAGTTGCATGTGGGTTTTTAGCCCTTGCATGTACGATCTAACAACTAAGAAGCGTGTAAAACTACCTTAGATGGCAAGACTCGTGCTAGAACAGCTTCTGGAGGTTCTTCAAGTGGCTGAGATCGGATCTTTCGTTGTTTCGATGGCTTCCAAAGCTTCCTTGTTGTTCCTATGGCTCTTAATCACCAAGAAATGCAAGTAGATGGCTTCAATGATGATTCCAGCAGTTTAGAGTGCTTGATTTCAGAGGGATTTAGTCGAAAATAGATGTAAGAACTCGGGTGAATTGCAAAGGAACCGAACAAATGGATTGGGGGTGGTTTAAATAAAAATTTCGATCTGCATGGCCTTCGCGTACCGCGAAGGCCGATCAAAATTTCTTATCACGTACCGCGATGGGATTCGGGAGTCTCGACTCCCGGTTTGCGCCGCGTACCGCAAAGCCTTTCGCCATAGGGTCGTCGCGTACCGCGATGGGTTCATTTACATGTTTTTCGATTTCGATGATACGATTTCGCTCGTACTCGATTCCTAACGCTTATCTTAAACATCTAATGCATGTTTAGCACATAATCATAAAACAACACATAAGTTTGATTGATCACCAACGTTCGTGAGACTCGTGTGTGTGTTTCGATAATTCCTCGAATTATCTTCGATAGTTTGTGTTCGTTGCTACGAACCATTTGCATGCTTGGTTAACCATAATCAACATGCATTTGCACAATCCAATTGTGTTTGTGTTTGTGTTTGCCACACTTGGTTTCCAAAACCAATGTGCAATGTACGATTCGATAATTCCTCGAACTATCGTTTCACAGTTGTGTGTGTTTGACTCATCTAATTAAACGTATTTAAATGAAATGCAACAAGTATGAATGTGAAATGTAAAGAATGTAAGAGTCTCAATTTACTTGAAATTGTCTGGTGTCACAGAGAAGATGGGCTTTACTCCACCTGGGCCTGACGAAGCTTCTTGGGCTAAGTTTCCTGGACCTTGCTAAAGTTGGCAATGCCAGACATGAATTGTTAATATCCAAATTTGCACGGCTGGTCTGGCAGTGGTTAGGCAAGGCAAGGCATCCTAGCTAAGATTGACAAGGCAAGGCATACCCTACATCATCAGTCCCCCAGTTTAGTGTGATGTAGTTTTAACTACATTATACTAGACTCAACTCATACTATTCTTAGCCTTGGTGTTTTTGCCATTTTTCTTGTGGAGCCTCAACTATAATAAGTTTTAGAAGGATGAACTTCATCTGTGACATCCAGTACTTGATCGTCCAGCAAGTCCGTACGGTATGTGTAAATACAATGCATGAATAGTGTCTGTGATAATAGAATTCAGAATACAAGAAACAGTTGTACGTATTTATGTGAAAACTTAAATACCGTAAGTACAACGACTAACGATAAACAATAGTTGTTTGTATTTAGGTGAAAACCTAAGTACAGTTAATACAACGAATCAAGAGAAACAACAGTGTAAACGTAAACAAGAAGAACATGTCGGTTGCGATCTGATATCCATAGATGACAGGAATCAGATGGCCGATAAATCAGTACGAAAACAATGTGAAAACGAGAAGTTTAGTTGAGTCCGTCAGTGAGGAAACACAATTCTGAACATAAATGCAGTGATATTTCAGAATAACGAACTGACAGTGTGTTTGCGTGGGTGACGATTCACACAAACATATCTGTGAGTTTAATGTTCTGAAATGATGACTGAAAAGTAGAAAACAAAGGTCAGAAAGCAAAACCATCGCGAGGTTCGTTCGGGTGACGATTCGAACGAATATGCGCGAAGGTGACGCGATCTGACGAAACGGAATCGAATAAACGATTCGAACGATAATAAAATAAAGGAAATTTGTAAAAAACATTTATTAGGAATCACAAACTTTTAAATAATTAAAATAAATCCTTTTTATTTAAAACACGTAAATATGCGCGTAACGTTCCGGAAACGCAACGAAGACGCAAACCGTGCAAACGAAACGAACCCGAACACGCACGGAGTATATATACTCTAAGTGAGGCAACCCTCTCATTTAATTCACTCTTTCTCTCTCTCTAAACTTTCCCACCCGTTTTCTCTCTCTCTAAAATTCAAAGCTTCAAACCCTTAGATCTAGCTCGATTCTTCACGAAAATGGGCGTTCTTGGTGTCTAAACGAAGCTCTCGACGTGCTCTACAAGAAAGTACAACTGATCTGAGGATTCATCCACTGAAATTAGAGGTATTTGGCTAAGAAAACCCACGAAAACTAGGGTTTTCTCAACCTTTGGCTGAACACACATGTAACCGGTTTAAAACCTAGATCTACTCGACCCTAAGTTTTCACTCGAGCACCACGAAGGCTAGAACGAACCAGGGGAAGGGTGGAAACGACCTGCAACAGCAGAGAACTCGAAGATGATGTTGAACAGTTGCAGGTTTGCGAAGGATTTGGGCTGGCCGAACCTTCGACCGGCCGAACCTTCGACCGGCCGAACCTTCGACCGGCCGAACCTTCGACCGGCCGAACCTTCGACCGGCCGAACCTTCGACCGGCCGAACCTTCGACCGGCCGAACCTTCGACCGGCCGAACCTATGTGGAGCTGGGCACCAAGGGAGGCCGAACCCAGGACCAACGAACCTGTGAGCTGCGAACCACCATCAACCGAACCCTGCATGCAAGTCCCGAACCCTTCTATCGACCAAACCTACTATGGAGCCACGAACCAATGAGCTGGACGAACCCATGAGAGGCGAACCTACCTGTAACCGAACCCTGGATCTGATTGAAGCATCTAACCACGAACCTATACTCATCCGAACCATAGCAGGGCAGCGAACCTTCCCCTCCATGCAATCCTTTAAGCTGGTCGAACCAAGGAACGAACCTAGACCATGGCCGAAACTAAAGGTTGCAGCCGAACCTGGGAGTAGACAAGCCCGAATGTTCGCTGGATCTGGTGTCATGCAACCATTCGAGCGGACCACTTTGTTCGGCCATGCACATACCAACCAACCCTGTTGATCATTCGGCTAGGGCCCATCCATTTGAATTAAGTTCAACCGGCCTAGACCCACATACATTCGGCCCAATCATGTGGATCAAGAGATTGATTCGGCCCACGACAAATGCAGTAGGCCCATGGTTGCTAGATGGTCTCAAGACTAATGTTTTGGCCCATATGCATAACGTTCGGCCCACATGGGTGATGGTTTATCCTAACTCATAAAATCAATAATCATGTAAAACGTGCATGGATTCAAATAATAGTCCTATTTTACTACAAAGGTGGCAAGGGGATTTGCTTTAGGATGCCCATAAAGCTTAGAACTTTGTCTTTGAGAACAATAACACATGATTTCATGGTGATATTAATCTGCAGTTATAATTGTAATTAATCCATCGAGTTCTGTAGACTAGTAGACTGAGGAATTTACTTTCTCTCATGTCATATTACGTGAGGATTGCAATGGATTCCTTTTGGCTCTATGCAGTTCAAGTTGAGAACAAATATCAATTGGTTAACTAACACTCTTAATATTTAAAAGTGATTAACGGTTAACCCCACAAGTAATAGAATAATAACAAGGATCAGATTATCATAATCTAATTTCCTTAACACATTGAGGGTTGTCAGTACTTCGGTTTGATAACTAAACCCCTCGTATTATATTATTCTACATATGAAACAATGGGTGATGAACACAAACGGACGGGTGAAATGAAAGTGGAGATCTATAGTTGTATTGTAAATGGTGTTAAGTTCTAATAGGTTAATGGTGGGACGGTGGCTGGGGCTTGTTCCCCTACATATGCCCTATATATAAGCATAGCTAATAGGATGAGATATCACTTGTAAATATTACTATGGAGCGGCCATTGTGTGAACGGGTGAATCAAAAAACCTATAAGTAACATGTATGACATGGTGATTGTGTATGTGATCAATTCAAGGTTTTCAATTATCAAACTTATGAACTCACCAACCTAGTGTTGAGTTTGTTTAAATGCATGTTTTCTCAGGTGACGAACATGTTTAGTCATCAGACATTCAGGGACATAGCTAGTGGACTTTTAGAAGACCTAGCTACATTTTGTGCCGTGCATATTTTGGAATGAAAAAACAATGAATCATCTTTTGTGGATCTTGTACAGTTAGAAGATATAAACTTATTGATTCCTTTGATTAGATTTACTTGGTTAAATTATGAGGAAACAATGTAATTTAACTTTGTAATTCTATATCATTGTCATGTTAGCATTTCTCATTATTACATCATGTGCTATGCAACAATTTGATCATTGTGATTATCATATGATATCGCGCCCCGAGAACCTTCTGCCCGACGGGAAAGTCGATCCAGCCCGCCGGCTCGGGGTGTGACAACATCCTTGCAAGCTTTGATTTATCAAATCTAAAGTTTTTGAGTTAAAACAGATGAGTTTTACCATAATTGATCTGAACATGATTGATTCTATCTTCTTTTATTTTTTACAAAAGTTGTAAATTGATCCTTGGCTATGAGGATACATAGGGCCTTGAGCATATTTTTATTGTGCTTAAACAAGACTTCAAGGTAAGATCGGGTTGCCTGGGTCGAACCAGGCAAGGATACTTGTTGGGCCAAGGCTTTCTAGGCAAAACTAGACAAGGAGGCCTGGGTGGAATTTATGCAAGCCTGTCTAGGTAAGAATGTGCAAGACAACATGGCAAAGGCCATGCTTCCTTGGTAAGGGGAAGCAAGGTTGCTTGATTGAGACAATGCTTTATGTAAGGTTACTTGAGTGATTTTAAACAAGGCTTCTCAAAGTACATGCATGGCTGTAGGCGCTGCATACAACGTTAGATTGAGTACAAAATTTTGCTCAAATGGTTTCCTAAGTATTCTTCTTCGAAAGATAAAACCAAACATAAATTTTATCTTTACTTATCATTAATCACTTGATCAAGTATTATGCCTAAATCAGATGGCATTCTAATGCTCATATTACGAGCAAGTTTATTGTAAGGCCTTGGCCTCGAAGGTGGAATATTGTACTACTAGATGAGTAAGTTGATCACAACTTTGTAAATTTACATTAAGCAAGATAACTTTCATAGTTGATATGAACGCAAGCCTTCTAATACTAGGCGCAAGTTTTTTACCCCTTAGTAAAGATGAAGTTAGGATACATTTCATGATACATCATTAGAGGGAGCTTTTGGCTTTTCACAGGTTGTCTCTTATTTTAAGACTGGTTTGTCCTTAGCAAGGCTTGGTTAAACTGAATATGTTCATAATTGTATGGCCATGAAAAGTTTAGCCATGACAAGTTTCGCCAGGACATGTTTGGCTGACCCGTATATATGTGTTTAATCATTTGATCCTATAATTCCTGTAGCAACCAAGGAAATATCAATTCTTAAAAGTGATGATCGGTATTTTTACCAGAAGCCATTGTTTGACCTAGTGGGTCATATCTTGTTTTGAAAACAAAATGATGAGGAGTAGATGTTTAAATCAATGAGAAGAAAGTATTTTGATGAAACCTCCCCTAGCATAGGGATTTCTTGACATGCAAAGTAAAATTTCTTTGATGTATAAGTGGATGCAATTCAAATGATATGTGACAAAGTAAGAGGGCAAGTTTTCCTTAACACCTCGTCAAATGAGTTCTTATGGCAAAACACCATGTATTTAACCTGTTTTTGGAATGATGGCCTTTTGTTACCGTCTTTGATAAGATGTACTTTTAGCTAGAGTTTCTAGCCAAGCATTTATTTATGCTATAACACGTCTAATTTGAATTTTTGCGTGTGTTATTTTATGTGAGTAGGTCAAGGCCGGATCCCACGGAGCAATATTGTATTAGGTGCTCATCCTTTACAAGGGTAGGTCAAGGCCAGACCCCATGGAGCTTCATTATGAGGTGCTCACCCTGTAGAGGAGAAGGACAAGCCTGTAACTTATTAAGAATCGATGCATTGTATTGTCATGATGATGTTTCTTTCATATCATGAAATATTTGTGTTGGATAGGGTTATGTAATCTACACAACACTTACACAAGTTATCTTCTACAAAGTTGATAGATGCGGAAATTCTATCAACTAGATTTGTAAAATAGTTTGAAGCAAAATACTGAAAGCAATTGTAAATTCAAGGTCAAAGTATATTGCATTTAACTGTTAAGTTTACAACACTTCGCTCAAGCACTCACTCGTGATTTTCCAACTAACAAGTGAACGTATTTATAGTAAGACCTACAACTGTATCCTCGTAGGGATACACGGCTGGACAAAACACTAGAAACAAACGCATGCTAAATCTAGTATCTGTTATGGTCTTGACAGGCCAAGCCATATTAATTACAATTAATACAAAAGACTTCAATGACTTTTATAATAAATATCTAAACAACAAAATGCATTAACTGTTTAGTATCTTTGTAGTCTGACAAATCTTCTTTGTTGCTGACTAACATCGGAATGTCTTCTCTGTTATTCTGAAGGTGATAAAGCAGCTCTGATTATTTCCATAAGTATCGAGAATCTTTGTCAGAGAGAAAGTCTTCGGAAGTCTTTGTCTTAGGAACCACTGATGATCGGAAGCACTGATACTCGATCGGAAGCACTGATCAATTTGAACCTTTAAGCACTGAATAGGGAACCGGAAGCTTTCAGTGGAAGAGAATTATCCTTCGGAAGCAATGGTTCTTCCGAAGGTTAATTCTTATCTTTCAGTGGTTGTATATCTTCCGAAAGTTCACGACTTGATCCAGAGATGTTTTGGTGCGCATCAGCCTTAAAGGTCCTTACAGTCTCCCCCTAGGCTAATGCTACCAAAACTTACGTCGTTCGTTTGTTAAATTTTCAGGTATTCTCTGGACAAGTATTGTAGCAAGTCCTCTTTCAAAGTCATTATCTGGATTGAGTAGAGGAAGGTTTTCTAGATCAAAGATGTTTGGAGCAGGGTGACCACATAGCTGGTAATCCTGAAGCTTCACTATGTTTCTATCACAGAATTTCAAAACAAATATCTTCTCCATGGATAAATAGCTCCATTCAACAATGGGAAAGTACACATTTTTGGGTGTTTCATCATGTCGTCTTCTTGCTACAGTCTTTCTCCTTCTGAAAGGACCACGCCTTTTAAACAGAACTATTTGACATGAATATGTACTTTCTTGTGGTTGTTCCTGCTCTCTTTCATTGTCTTCATCATCAATGGTTTCTGGAGTTGCTTCTACTCCAGTGGAAGCGGTTGCTTCAGTGGAAGCTCTTTCAGTTTCTGTGGAAGCCATTGGATCCTCAGTGGGAGTTCTTCCAACATCCGTTGAAGCCATTGTTGCTTCAGTGGGAGACTTTTATTCCGTGGAACCCACTGCAGCTTCAGTGGAATCCAATGCTTCCCTTTCTCCTTGCATCCTTGGTTGTTCCTCAGGATCCGGGTTTGTAGTTTGCTGTTTTGTTTGACCTCTGTTGATCCTGATCACTGAGGATATTGACATATTGTCATAAGAAGGACTGGATGGAGGAGTGATGGGCTCTTCTTTTGGGAAAAGTGTTTCCTTTGAAGCATCATACATCACTTCTTCTCCTTCTTCATTAGGGCAAGCTGCCGCTTAGGGAATCCATAATTTAATAGGACATTCTTTATCCTCTCTCTGTAGGCATCCTCTTTTTGTTTCTTTGAGAGGACTACCGCGGCTTTGGCTACAGCAGCGGCCTGTTCTTGCTGCTGCACCCTATCCAGCTCTTTAGTCATTCGAGGCACCGACCAGAGCAGAATCTCATCTACATCATAACCCTTCTCCTGGAGGAGACTAGAGAGTCTTAGTATCTCTCCGTCCAGGGAAGTGTTTGGTCGGCCCTTCTTTATCACCGGCCTCTTTTCCTCCTATTCAGCATCCTCCTCTAGGGTTAGCTTCCTTTTTCCTTTGTCCATTGTGTTTACCCTAGAGGAGACAGATCCTGTAGCCTCACCAATTGGTTAATCGGCAAATAGTTCTTCTGTGGAAGAATCATCAAGTATGACTGGGCCTTCGGAAGCAGCTGTAGCTTCGGAATCAACCTTAGCTTTCACTACCTACTCCGGTTGACCAACCAACTTGGGAGATTCCTTAGTTGTACCCTCAGAGAGCTCAGGATCTGAGGAAAGGTCTTCATAAACAACCACTGTCTCAAGAGAAGACATACGTTCATTGGCTGTTGTCTCAAGAGGAGACTCAGATTCCATGGAGATATACATTGTGGCTTAATTGGGGTTCTCCATAGTAACATGGATTGTTGTCCCAGAAGGGGGCCTAGTCTTAGAAGGAGACTTTGAGGTTTTATCAGGGGACTTGGGTTCCTTAGAGATATTTTCTTGTTCAGTCTCCAAGAGTTCCCCTGTAGCACTAGAAGAAGAGGAAGATGAAGAAGGACTGGAGTTGTGAAATTAGGTGCTCAAGAACTTGTCCCATTCCTTATCCAAATTGGTTAGGAATAGAGTGGATTCATGAGCAGCTTCCACTTCTGCTTCTGCCAATGGAGCAGTTGCCTCTTCTCCTTTTGCTGGAGATGTTGTGTTTACAGGTGATGGTGGTGGGGATGATAATGGTGATGGTGATCCTATAGGTTGTTCCTTCTCCCCCTTTTTGGTAGCATCAGGGGAAAGAGAGGACACCCGGATGGGATCAGGATGAAAGGGGTGAAGGGTGACTGGGGGGCGGCATTGGAGGTCCAAGATGAGAGTACCCTTTTCTTGGACCTGCAGCCTCAGGGCAACAACCTCAGCTTCCAATTGGGCTACCTTGGTTTGTAGGGAGGAGATGGTGGCCGTCAATTCCTGAATGGTTGTGCCCTCATCCACAGAAGTGGAATCCTTGGGCGATGGAGTCTTGAGCTGAGCTCCTGCACCTCCGTCACTAGATGTGGTTTCTCGTCGCCCTAGATTCCCTTCATTGAAAATGACTTCAAAGAAATCATTAGCAATGAGAGTTGCCACATAGGAGGTCCTATTACCTGTACCACTGTCCTGAAGAACCTGAGAAGGTTCGGCAGTAGTGGCAGCCTCCACTGTATTGACCCTTTTCAGAACTTCCGGGGTCAACCTTTGTTATGAAAGGCTCTTGGTCAGGAAACTGTGCATGAAGTTCTGTTACCGCTCTCAGTAAAGTTTGGCAAATGGGAGAGAAAGGGTCATCCAGAGCTACTGCAGAGAATCCTTGAGCCTTGGTAGAAGTATGGGTGGGGAGTATTGATGGGTCATAATCTCCTGGGAACCTGGGAGACAGTCCCTAAACTAATGCAGTTACTTCAGTAAAAGCAAACTCAGTAATGTGGGTATCCCTTTGAATATTCTCAGGTATGTACGGTGACATATCCTGAGGGCTAGTAGAAGGGTGAAGGGCAACCACTGGATCCAGAGGAAGATCCGATGATACAACAGCAGGTGTGGTTTGCACCTTAGGCAGAACTAGGCCCTTGCCAGATTTCTTGGCCTTTTTCTTTTTGGGTTCGGAAGAAGGAGCCTGAATGGAGGAGGCTGTGTGAGTGGAAGGTGTGGGCTCAGCAGCTGTTGGTTGGACAGAGCTGTCACCTTCAGGAGCAGGTGGCTCCATGGACGGAAGGAGAGGAGTTAAAGTTCCAGAGAACTGTGCACTCGTCCTCTTCAGTTGTACAAAAACCTTCGCAACTACCGAAGGGACTTTATAAATGTTCCCAGTCAGTGAGAGCGAAGATGCTAACTCACCGTTAAAAATTTGTTGCAAAAATTTGGGATACATACAAAATTTCTTTGGGGATAGGACATTGTTCGCCAAGTTATTAAAGACAAAAGATGAAAAATTAAACAGTTGATTGGAAATCAGTCCGTGAATAGCCGAAGCCAAGTCAGACGGAATTGGATCCCAACCACCAGTTTTATTGGAAAGACAATGCAAAAAACATGTAGGAGATACTTGTAATTATAGGACACTCTTCCCTTCAAATAGGTAGTTGAAGGAGGACCTTCGTATCCCATTGACCTAAAGGTCATTGCTACCTCATCCCTTGTGAAAGAAGCACTGCCTGTAGCATCGTTAAGATTAAGATGTCTACAGATAGTTTCCACAGAAATGGAAATAGGATGAGTATCAATGGTAGTAGATAGACGTCTACCAGTTGGAGAATCAATAACAGAACACGAACCCCAAAATTGCTGGTGATGAGACTCATACAGCACGGGGTTAATTGTTAAAGCAGTAAAGTACCTACTCCGACGGAGAAACGAGATGATCAGAGCGAAATCGGGATCGTGATCAGCAGATAGTTCGGCAACCAGGTTGTGTGCAGGTTTGAATGCAAGTAGAGCCATTTTTGAGATAGGGTTTAGCTCAAGAAGAAACTGTCGATTGTCAAAGAAGGAAGTGAAAATTTGAATGGGCGGGAGACCTTTTATACCTTCGGATGTCAGCATTTAATATAACGACACATTAAATATTTGAGATCCGGAGACACGGAAGAAAAAGGTCTTCCGTGATAGCTGTGATTAAATAAATGCATTTACTCAAAATTGATCATACCAATAGGTGTGATTAAATACATAAACCTTCGTTCATCAAAAGCCTTGGTGAAGTAATCAGCCAAGTTGTGTTCTGTATCAACTTTGACTAAATGAATTAGCTTCTTTTCTGCACAATCTCTGATGAAATGGTATTTGATGTCAATGTGCTTGGTCTTGGAATGTTTGAATGGATTATTGGTTGTGGAGATTGCACTGGAATTGTCAATCTGGATGGGAGTATTAGACAATTCTACTCCATAGTCTTTCATTTGATTTTGAATCCAGAGTACTTGTGCACAGCAACTGGAGGCAGCAATGTATTCAGCTTCTGCAGTAGAAGTTGAGACACATGTTTGCTTCTTACATTTCCATGACACGATTCTGGATCCAAGGAACTGGCATCCTCCAGATGTGGACTTCTTGCTGATGTTGCAACCTCCATAATCACTATCAGTGTAGGCCATAAACTGAAAGTCGGCATTCCTAGGATACCACAATCCTAACCTTGGTGCTCCTTTGAGGTATCTGAAGATTCTTTTCATAGAAAGCATATGTGAGATTGTAGGATTGGCTTGAAACCTTGCACACAAGCAGGTTGCAAACATGATATCAGGCCTGCTTGCTGTTAGATACATCAAAGAGCCAATCATTGCTCTATACTGGTGTTGATCAACATCCTCTCCCTCAATATCAGGACCTAAAGATGTTGTTTTGGACATTGGAGTACCAAGAGCTTTACAGTCGGTGAAGCTAAATCTTTCAAGTATATCCTTGACATACTTTGATTGATTGATAAAAATCCCTATAGGAGTTTGCTTCACTTGTAATCAAAGGAAGAAAGCGAGTTCTCCCATTGAACTCATTTCAAATTTGGATTTCATTAGTGCTTCAAACTCCTTGCAGAGAGTTTCATTAGTTGAACCAAAGATAATATCATCAACATATATCTGGACAAGCATGATATGTTGATTGGATTTCTTGGAAAATAGAGTCTTGTCGATTGTTCCTCTTTTGAAGTTTTTTGTCAACAGAAAAGAGGACAAAGTTTCATACCATTTTCTAGGAGCCTGATGCAGCCCATATAGAGCTTTATCAAGCTTGAAGACCTGATTAGGAAACTTAGGATCCTCAAATCTAGGTGGTTGACAAACATAGACTTCCTCATCAATCTTGCCATAGAGGAAGGCAATTTTGACATCCATTTGAAAAACTTTGAAGTTTCTGGCAGCTGCAAATGCGAGAAAAATTCTGATGGCTTCAATCCTGTCTATTGGAGCAAAAACTTCATCATAATCAATTCCCACTTCTTGGGTGTATCCCTGCACCACTAATCTTGCTTTGTTCTTTATGACAACATCTTTGTCATCCTTCTTGTTTCGGAACACCCACTTAGTTCTGATTGCATATTTTCCCTTAGGTAAAGGACAATACTTCCACACGCCTTGTCTTTAAAATTGTAGAATTTCCTCTTCCATTGCTTCCACCCAGCTACTGTCTTTCAGTGCTTCAGCCACTTTCTTTGGTTCTATCTGTGATAGAAAGCAGGAAAACAAACAAATGTTTGCCTCATGCATTGAACTCCTAGTTCTCACTCCATCTTCAACACTTCCAATGATGTTCTCAGCTGGATGAATATTATGAATGCGGGCTCTTGAAATCATATCCAGCTGGGAACTTAAATCCAAATTACTTGGCTCAAGGTTTGGAAGTACAAACTCAAGCTGGATTTCTGGCAGATCATGGTGACTCAGATGTTGGACTGGTATTGATTGAGCTTCACTAGGAAGGGAAGTTCCCAGAGAGTTTGGTTCGACAGGACTCCCAACTTCTTCTTTATTTTGTGGAGCGGATGTAGAGTCAATTAAGGGAACAACCTGAGATGTGTTGGTTGTCTTAGACTGTGAAACAACTTGATGTGTTAAAGTGGATTCTGCCAAGATTTGTCTTGAACCTATTGGCAGTTCAACACGGAAGTCTTCTTCTCTTGTATGTTTGGTGGAGTCCAAGGTAGTTGTCTGCAAATCTGGAACATAATCTTTCACAAGATTAAATGCAGATGTGAATTTATCAAGATCAAACAGCCAGTCAGGACCTATTCCAGGTTTATTGATAGTATGCTCATTAAACTGAACATTTGCAGACTCTTCAATAATCCTGGAATCTTTGATGTATACTCTATATGCCTTAGCCTGTGAAAAGTACCCAACAAAGTATCCCTCTGCTGATTTCTCAGCAAACTTGGCTAGATGATCTTTGGTATTCAAGATGTGCATTGACATCCAAATGCTTTGAGAAACCCAATAAATGGTTTTCTCTAATGCCAAATTTCATAAGGAGTCATACCATGAGATTTAACTACCAATACTCTATTTTGAACATAACAGGCAGTGTTGACTGCTTCTGCCCAAAAAGTTATTGGAAGTTTGGCATCAGATAACATGGTTCTAGTAGCCTCAATTAGTGTCCTATTCCTTCTCTCAGCAACACCATTTCGTTGTGCAGTCCTAGGAGCACTAAATTGTCTTGTAATACCCTTAGATTCCCAAAATGAGTTTAAAATATGGTTTTTGAATTATGTTCCTTGATCAGACCTTATGATTTTTACATGATGGTCACTTTCATTCTCGACCTTGAGAATGAATGATTTCAAAATTTCAGCAGTTTCATCCCGGTACTCAGGAAAAATACCCAGGTATACCTAGAGAAATCATCAGTGACCACCAAGCAATATGACTTTCTACCTAGACTTGTAACACTTGTAGAGCCAAACAAGTCCATGTGTAGCAGATGCAGGACTGTTGTTATTGAATTTTTCTCTTTGGCATGATTAGATGATTTGTGTTGCTTCCCCTTTAGGCAGGTAACACATTTATCAACACAGATGAATTCTTTTGTGGGTAAACCTGTAACTAAGTTATTTTTGACCAATTTATTCCTTTTTTTCAGGTTTACATGACAAAGTCTCCTATGCCAAAGAGATGATTCATCAAGTGAAGCTTTTGAGACAAAGCAGTTTATATTGCTGAGTGGTGTAGCTGTGCTCATGTCCAGCATATACATGTTGTTTCTTCTGGGTGCTCTGAGCAGAATTTGGTCATTTGGAACGACAAATCCTGGTTTCAGGACAATACATTCGTGCTTAGTAAAGCTGTTATGCTTTTGGTCACACACCTATGATACACTAAGCAAATTATAGTTCAATTCTTTTACAAAATGCACATTCTCAAAGCTTACCTTGCCATTTTTGATTGTGCCCCTACCTGTGATATATCCTCCCACCGGATCACTTCCAAATGCAACAGATCCTCCAAAGAATGCTTCATATTTGTGTAGATGATTCTTGTTGCCTGTCAATTCCTGCTGTCCCTGCACATGACCAGAAGTGAATTAGTTCCTGATGGGAACCCAAGCCCATGTGGTCTTGGGTTTTCCATTGGCATCATTATACAAAAATTTCTTTGATATCATCTTTGGTGGATCAGATGACGAGAAAGCTGATGGAGCAATTGGTTGAACTGTTAGTTCAGAGGTTTCCTTCTTCTTCGTTGGTTTGGACTTCGTCTTGAGGTGGGGTTTTTCTTCTGACCTTCTTCTTACGGAATGCTGAGTGTCGGAAGCACCTTTGGCTTGTGCTTCCGATGCTTCTTTTTTCCGGAAGACTTTTTGTTCCTTCTCTTCTCATTGTCAGAAGTGCCTGCTTCCAATGGCTTCTTATGCTGCTTGACTGATTTTCTTCTTTCTGGAGCAGATTGTTCTTCTGAGGAAACATATGACTTACTCCAACTTCCCTTTTTTACTTCCTCTTCCTTGTGGTCTTGAATATATTCTGCTTCTTGGATTATAGAAGCAATCGGTAGCAAAATGGCTTGTTTCACCACACATCAGACACACAGTCTGATCATTGAAAGATTTTTGAAGCTTCTCTCTTTTGAAGAAAGCTGAGCTGTTGTTCACAGAACCTGATTGTTCTGACTTCGATGTTCCAACCGGACTGTTGGTTGAGTGGTTTACCTGAATCCTGGATACACTGGCTTTTCTATCTTTTGATCTAGCC
The DNA here is from genome assembly GCA_009363875.1 of Mikania micrantha. Taxonomy (NCBI): domain Eukaryota; kingdom Viridiplantae; phylum Streptophyta; class Magnoliopsida; order Asterales; family Asteraceae; genus Mikania; species Mikania micrantha. Next base: position 44,379 of record SZYD01001112.1, on the reverse strand, counting down.
CTTTTCGACTTGTCAGATGCACAAGTGACATAATCATCTGAAGATGTACTTCCGGTTTGAACATATTTAGCCTTCACAAAAGATGGTGTGTTTTTCTTGTTTTTCTTTTGTTTAGAAGTTGTCTTTAATTTTTCAAAATTTTTAGAAATGTCATCTTCAGATGTATGAGATGATTGTGTCGGGCTAGATTCAAGCGAATCATTGTTGAATCTTGTGTATGTCCAAAACTTCATCATACACAAGATTAGTTTCTGGTTTACATCGAACCTCCACCATTGGAGTATAGGCAGATGGAGGTTCCATTTTGTTGTATCCCAACCCAGCCCCTTTTTTCTTGACCAGCGCAGATGTTTCACTCATTTTAAAGAGTTTCTCATATTTTTCACCTTGACTCAAAAATTTGTCTCTATATGACTCAGCCAATACAAGTTCTGTTTTGGCAGTTGTTAATCTTTCCAAAAGATTGTTTATTTGACACTGCTTATTAGTGTCTTCATGTTTTAAACTGGAAATGGTCTTTTCCAGTTCCTCAATATTTTCCTTATAATTTCTTTCGGCTTCAAAGAAACTTGCCTTAACGACTTGTAGTGACTCGAGCTCATTACAGACTTGAGCATTAAACCGTTTATAAGCATTTAATTTTTCTAAACATTCAGATGTACACATATCTTCTGTTACCTTGAATGTAGAGGTTGAGTCATTGGCCATCAGGGCATTGTTTGATGTTGATGCATCCTCAGCTTGAAAGCTCCAGTCTGAGAAGTCGTGCTGTTATGCAATATTTGCACTGTTGGAGGAGCTTGGTGCTTTGTGGCTTGGTTGGCCAGAAGTTGATGGCCAAGAACTTGGGGATTTGCACTCTCTTGCAAAGTGCCCCAGTTGTTAACAGTTAAAGCATTTGAGTTTGGACTTGTCTAGACCAAACCCTGTTTTCATATTATGCTTCCTGAACTGTCTACCAGTTCTCTGATAGAACTTCTTCGCCCTGTAGGAAATCATGGCCATCTGATAATTGATGTCCATTTCTTTAAGATCATCAGCAGGGATTCCATCTAAATCTTCCTGGCACAGATGAAAATAATTGGTTTCTTCAGCCATAAAAGCTCCCTGGCTTGAGGTGATCAGTGGGGTAGAGCTTGAGAATGGGTTTGAATGGGTGGTTGATGTGGTTGGTGTTTCTAGAAATGTGATGATGGGTGAGGAGTTTGAGTGATAGAGATAATTTTGGAATGGAGAATAATAGATGGGTGCATATAAGGCGGCTGAACCTGAGGGTACAGAGGTAGGTCTGGGTTCTTGTGCATCAATTTCCATTTGGTATGCACTAAGTATACCAAATAGCTCTCCAAGCTTCAAAGTTCTCATATTCTCTGTTCTACGAATAGCAACAGAGTAGATGTTCCATGCTTGTTGTTGGAAAATAAGGACTGACGAAGCAAAACCACCTTTCAAATAATCTTTGTAATAAATGTTGCAGGACACTAGCTTCCGAAGATAAGTCTTCAGAAGAACCTTCGGAAGAGACAAATAAAAGCCAATTGCTTCCGAAGACAAATAAAAGACACTAGCTTCCGAAGACAAGTCTTCAGAAGAACCTTCGGAAGACATAAATAAAAGACAACTGCTTCCGAAGACAAATAAAAGAAAAATGCTTCCGAAGACAATACTTCAGAAGTTGCTTCGGAAGACTCTATCTGAAGACAAACCTCAGAAGACACTATCGGAAGAGAACTCTTGCTTCCGAAGAATAAAAGTCATTTACTTCGGAAGACTTCCAAAGACATCTGCCTCGGAAGAAAAACAATATTTCAGAAGACATATGTTTCTTCTGTTGAAAGAATAAATGTAACCTGCTTTTGGATAACTGTCTACATTAGATAGTTTTCTATAAAGAGCTTCCGAAAGAATAATGTATTAGCATCAGTACAAAAGTCTGAACTAAGATCTTTAAAGATCCTATGTTGACTTTACGCTTGTACTATTCTGATGCTACAGTGTCTGTAATAGTGTCATCAGTCTTATCTGTTTGTCTTCTTCTTGTATTTGTCCTGAAACATTAAATGTCGGGGCTATTTATACCCCAACATCTACTGAATAATTTGAACAACACTTTTCTGAATCTTCTTTGTGTTGCCCTACTGTTTTCTCTTCTTTTCTAATTTATGAAAACTAAACACTAAAATAACTAAAGAGCAAAACTCAAGAGGGAGCAAAACATCAAAAGCTTTGTCTAAGCTCTTGATCCTGGTTAAGTTAGTCTCTCCTCAGCTCACCGGATTTCTACAATTGGTATCAGAGCCTTGTTCATTAGTCTTGGTTTAACCATCAAGGCTAAAATTCAAAGCTCGCTTTAATATCTGTGTTTAGTTTTCTATTATCATCTTCTTTTCAAAATCTGCTAAAGATTGATTTTTGAAACTTTAAAGTGTTCAAAAATCCTTCAACCAAACTATCTTGAGTACTCACTATTGATTTACTCAAAACGGTTTAAACAAATGGCAGAAAAATTCACCTTAGACCCGCATAACACTGGTTCTGCCACGAAGCCACCAATTCTGGTTAGGCATCAATATAATATCTGGCAGAGACGGATGTTACATTTCCTGTCAAATAATCATACAGGATGTTGGAAGTCTGTCATGTTCGGACCTCATAAACCAATGGTCTTGGACACAGAGACTGGAGATGATGTCCCTAAGGATCCCCGAAACTATACTGAAGAAGACTTTCATAAATTGGAGCTTGATGCCAAGGCACATGCTCAGCTGGCCATGGCCCTTCCGAATGAAATCTATTCGGGTCTTCTTCACCATGAGTCTGCTAAGGACTTATGGGATGCTCTAAAAGAGCAATTCGGTGGTACTGATGATGTTGTAGCCAATACTAGAGAGATATTGGCTCAACAATATGAGACATTCTGCCAACTAAATAATGAGTCACTGACTCAGCAATTTGAAAGGTTCACTTCTCTCTTAAGTGAACTAAAATTAGCTGGTCAAGTGTATCCTCCTGTCTCAGTTCTAAATCGATTTTTAAGATCTCTCCCTGAAAAATGGGAAACTTACTCTATAGTCATGAGATCTTCACCAGATTTTGGTAAACTCTCACTTACCCAACTTCATGGTAAGTTACTCACTTTTGAGCGAGAGATTGACCAGAAAAGAAAACTAATAAAATCTGGAAAATCAACTGAAGAGTATGTTCAAGGGAACACTGCTCTCCTTAGTCATAACTCTGTGATAAATGATCAGGGTTATGATGAACATATTGACATAACTACTGGTATCACCTCTTCATTCACTTCATGTGATGACCACTCTCTCCCCTCTGACCATCCTTGTTTTATCATGGACGATCTTCATCAAGTTCCAAGTGATGACTTGGAAGAGATGGATATTCTCCATCAACTGGCTCTCTTGAGCATAAGAACTAACAAGTTCTACAAGAGGATAGGAAGAAAATTTCCCGGTATCCATGGAAAAACCAGGATTGGTCTAAATAAGGCTACTGTCCAATGTTATAGATGTCATGGCACTGGACATTTTGCCAAGGAATGCACTAATGCTTCAAACTCTAACCCTTCTTCTTATGTGACCTATCCAAACATACCTTCACACACCTCTTCAACACCACATTCATTCACCTTTTCTTCTTTCAAAAGGTCCATTAATCCTCAAGAATCAGCACACATTGCACAAAACTCTTCTTCTAACAATGTGCAATATGTACAAACTGCAAATGGAAACATGTACCAACTTACTCCTGCCTCACTTCAAGTTGTTACAGCTCCTTCTTCACAAATAAATGCTCACGGACATGCTGTCAAATCTTCATCATCTGGTCAACAGGCTCTTTTCTCTCAAGAGTACATAGACTGGAGCAGCTTGCCTGAAGATGTTGGCCATGCCCTCATCACTTTTGAACCAACAAATCTTGCTCTTATGGCTGTTGGTGAAGATTCTTGCTCTTCTGATCAACCTGAAGCAGATATTTCTGATGCTCAGGTATCCTCTTCCACCTTAGAAAAATTATGTTCCAATGCTTGCATAGAGGCTTTTGCAAAAATAAAGAAAGCCAATATGTTGCTTCAAAAGCAAAATCAGGATTTGGAACAACTTCTGGACAATAAAAATTCTGAAATGGAAAAATTAATAAAAATAAAAGATAATGAACTATGTGCCTTGAAAACTGAGAAAATCAATTTACAAGCATCTTTTGATCTACAAAGAGAAAAATATTATGCTTGTAAAGATGAACTATCTCAAACTCAAGTAAGCTGTGAAAAGTGGGTTGAATCTTGCAAAGGATTCAAGATGCTTTTACAAAAGCAAGTTCACAGCAAGGCAAGATTTGGAATTGGTTATAATCATACTGCTCAACCAGATGATTATACACCCATTGATAATAATAAGGAAGAAACTACTCCTGAACCTGTTTCACCAACCTTTCTTCCTGATGAAATTCCTTCAATAAAAGATACACCTTCGTTGGTGTATCAGCCAACCTATTTCTCTAAGTTTGTATATCCCACTAATACAAATCTGACAAGAATAGAAAAATCTCAGTTGAACTCAGTTCAACACAATAACTCTTCAGAACAAAGTGAGATTGCTCCTGATATGAGCCCTACTCCTTGTTCAGAAGAAACAATAAAGTCTGGATTCACTTCTAATATCAAGTCAAATCTTGATAAAGGAAAAGAACCCATGATAAATATCCAGTTTCCTCCTTCTCATCCTCATCCTCCTTATCCCACAATGAAAGCAAACAGACCTTTCATCCCAAATTATTCCTCTCTTTCCCCAGCCTGCTTAAAATGTTTTAAGTACAATCATGCTACTGAAAACTGCAGAACAAAAACACCTTTGGAGAAAGCTAGGATAAAGGCTAATAAGTTGAAATCTGATCATACTTCTTCATCTAAAGGGAACCTCCCAAATAAGATGAAGAAAGTAAGAACAGCAAGTAACAAATCTGTTGGGACACATCCTCATTCTTCCTCTATCTTACCCTCTTCCTTGAGAACTAACTCCAGACCTTCCATTTTGGGAACACCACCTCCTTACTCTACGGTGAACCCAGTTTCTTGCTCTAATAATGGTGCTAACTCTTCTCCCGTGGATTCTCAAATCAATCTTCTCCAACAAAATCAGCAACAACTGCTGTTAATGATGCAGAAATTGATGAAAGATACACAACAAAATAAACCAAACAAATAAATAAAATAAAATACCCCATGTCTAATCTTTTGTACATAATTCTCATGTGCAGAAATCCTCTTCAAACCAAAATCATCTCTGGTATGTGGATAGTGGAGGATCTAGGCACATGACTGGATGCAGATCCATTCTAAATGACTTCATTCCAAATAATGGTGGATCTGTTTCTTTCGGAAATAATGCAAAAGGTTGGATAGTGGGATCCGGTTCTGTCTCAGGAGGAAATTTGAAATTTAAAGATGTTAGCTTAGTTGAAAACCTCAAGTTTAATCTCTTGAGTGTTTCTCAACTGGCTGACAAAAATTTTAATTCATTTTTCACTAAAGACGGTTGCAAAATTCTTTCTCCAGAAATAAACTCTAAAATAAAGGTCTTGATTGATCAACACACTTTGCTAACGGCTAAAAGACGTGGAAATGTCTATGTTGTAGATATGACTACTGACTCTCAAACATCTTCACCTACATGTTTGATAGCCAAAGCATCATCTTCTGAAACCACTCTCTGGCATAGGAGACTCAGTCACCTTAATCACCAAACTCTTCACAAGCTTTCAACCCTTTCTCTAGTAAGAGGATTGCCTTCTAAAGAATTTCATTTTGAAGGTCAATGTGAATCTTGCTTAAAGGGAAAGCAACATAAAACTTCACATAAGTCTATTGAGGAATCCAAAACAACTAACTGTCTTAATCTGCTTCATATGGATCTGTTTGGTCCAGTGAAGGTAGCTAGTTTGGCAAGAAAAAGATATTGTCTAGTTGTTGTAGATGATTACTCAAGATTTTGCTGGACCTTCTTCCTTTTCAGCAAAGATGAGACTTCTGATAAAATAATTGCTCTTGTCACTCATCTTGAAAGACAATTCAGTCTTCCTGTTAAAATGATAAGGAGTGACAATGGCACAGAATTCAAAAATCAAGTTCTTGATAAATTTTGTATTTCTAAAGGAATCCTTAGACAATATAGTGCTCCTAGAACTCCTGCTCAAAATGGAGTTGTAGAAAGAAAGAACAGGACACTGATTGAAGCTGCAAGAACCATGCTTGCAGACTCAGGATTACCTTTATCATTCTGGGCTGAGGCAGTAAACACTGCTTGTTATGTATTGAACAGAGTTCACATTGTAAAAAGACATAACAAGACTGCCTATGAAATTCTGTATAAAATAAAGCCTCTCATTTCCTTCTTCAAAGTCTTTGGATGTCCGTGTTTTATCCTAAATACAAAAGACTCTTTGTCCAAATTTGCTGCTAAAGTTGATTCTGGATACTTTGTTGGATATTCTCAGACTTCTAAAGCATATCGAGCTTTCAATCTCAGAACAAAAATAATTGAGGAATCTATTGATGTAAAATTCAATGAATTAGCATCAACCTCATCCTTTCCTTCTGCACCTGATGATCTTTTTGATCTTGAAAGCTTCTCATTCATCCCTTCCATCCCCTCTTCTTCTCCTTCATCAGAGTCATGTCAAACTTCTGAAGATCTATCTTCTATTGAGGACGATTTTGTTTCAAAGTTCTTCACTTCTTTTCCATCTTATCAAATAAATTCTCAAGAAGCAAATTCTCAAAACCAAGACGATATACCATCTACTCCTCCATCTCCTGTCTTGGATAATGCATCCATAGATGTTCCTGATCACATTCCAAACTCTCTCACCCCCATCGAAAACTTATCTTATTCCGATGCTGCCTCCTCAAATAACTGTTTGGACATCATTCCTTTCAACAAAAATCATCCTCTAGAACAAATCTTAGGTGATCTAAGTAAAGGAGTTCAAACAAGAAGCCAGATTTCAAACTTTTGTCTTCATGCAGCCTTTCTATCCCAAATTGAGCCGTCTAAATATCAGGAGGCTCTTAAAGACAATAATTGGGTAGAGGCAATGCAAGATGAACTGTTGCAGTTCAAAAGGCAAAATGTTTGGACTTTATGTCCCTTGCCCGATGGAAAATATCCCATCGGAACCAGATGGGTATTCAGAAATAAAACAGATGACAGAGGCATTATAATAAAAATAAGGCCAGGTTAGTTGTGCAAGGTTACTGTCAAGAGGAAGGTATTGACTATGATGAGACTTTTGCTCCTGTGGCAAGATTGGAAGCCATTAGACTCTTCCTAGCATTTGCCATCTCACATAACATAAAGGTATACCAGATGGACATAAAGAGTGCTTTCCTGTATGGGACAATAAAAGAGGAAGTCTATGTTTGTCAACCACCAGGATTTGATGATGTTCATCATCCTGATTGGGTGTACAAACTAGACAAAGCACTTTATGGCCTAAAACAAGCTCCAAGAGCATGGTATGACACTCTCTCTCAATTCCTTCTTTCTAATAATTTCTCACGGGGAACCATTGATAAGACTTTGTTCATAAAAAGGGTAGATAAGGAACTCTTGTTAGTCCAAATTTATGTTGATGACATCATTTTTGGATCAACAAAACAGTCCATGTGTGAACAATTCTCTAAATTAATGTCTTCTAAGTTTGAAATGAGTGCTTTAAGTGAACTAAAAACATTTTTAGGACTTCAAGTCAAACAAACCCCACACGGGACTTTCATTCATCAATCTAAATATGTAAAAGATCTTCTTAATAAATTTGATATGAATGATTGCAAAATAATTTCTACTCCCATGGCAACAAGTCCTAGCATATGTTCAGATGACAATGGTGAACCTGTAGATCAAACTCTCTACCGGTGCATGATTGGTTCTCTGATGTATCTTACTGCATCAAGGCCAGACATCATGTATGCAACATGTGTCTGTGCAAGATATCAATCTGCTCCCAAACAATCTCATCTCTCATTTGTGAAGAGGATACTCAGATATCTTAAAGGTACTCCTGTACTAGGTATTTGGTATCCTGCTAATCAAATTTGCAAGCTTGTTGGTTTTACAGATAGTGATTATGCTGGCTGCTCGCTCACCAGAAAGTCTACTTCAGGAGGTTGTCAGTTCTTTGCAGGTTGCTTAGTGTCATGGCAAAGCAAGAAGCAAACATCAGTGTCAAATTCAACTGCTGAAGCTGAATACATTGCAGCAGCCCATTGCACTGCCCAAATTCTTTGGTTACAATATCAACTGCTAGATTTTGGAATAACTGAACTAAAAACACCTCTTCTGATAGACAGCGAAGCTGCCAAAAACATAATAAAAATCCTGTCTATCATTCTAAAACCAAACACATTGAAATAAGGCATCACTTCATTAGAGACTGTTTTGAAAAAGGACTAATAGTTCCAGAACATGTCTCTACAAGTGATCAAATAGCTGACATATTTACCAAGCCCTTAGACTCCTCAACTTTCTCTAAGTTTGTAGCAAAACTGGGCATGATAAATATGAGTTAATAAACATTAAAGGATACTTTTTTATCCAAACAATGGATATTGGATAAACAACTGATAAAGAACTCTTGATTTCTTTCAGTAATTATCTATATACACAGATAGGATCAGTGGCAATATAATCACTGCTTCATATCTATCTGATGTTTAAACTTTCCATTGTTACATTCCTCTCCTTCCGATGTCTTTTCTTCCGAAGATATCCTCTTCTTCTATTTTCTTCTTCCGATAACTTTCATAAGTTTATTTAACTTGTGTCTAAAATAAGATTCTTCCGATTCTGCAATAAAAATCTTGAGCTTTGCATTTGATGTGACAGTTGTCAATCTTTCTGATAGACCCGAGTCTCAATACTGACTCTCACGGCTCAAGAAGATTATTACCGCCATTTTCTTTTAACCAACAATCTTCTCGGATTACTTTCCTTATTTATCATTTTCTTCTCCATAATTCTACTTAAACCCTATTCCTCCTCTGGTTTTTCAAGAAACTCTTCTTCATCTTGAAGACTCTAAGTAATGCTCATGGTTACGGATGATAAATTGTCAGGCATGTCGTCTGGCACGAAGCACTTATGCTTACCTTGTCGCAAGATTCATGCTTATGATAATGGCGTAACGGCTTCGGACCAGGCTTCATTCCTCACAAAACTTCGTCTGTACTTTTCGGATGTGCATGAACATGCATGTCTTCTTGACCAAATGTGTAAGTCTCAACCTCTCTCTCTCTTATTCTAACTCAGTTTTGTAATTTCATACTTAATCATGAACTTTTTAGGTTAACCTGAAAAACTTGATTATGTAGAAGTCAGTCCTTTTGATCTTTACAGGCAACTATTTCAAATAACATCTGTTTGATAACCTGGTATATCATCCAAAATGTTCATAAGTTCCGGCTATGCCTTCAGTTTGTCTCTTTGATTTTCATAATATTATGACGGACTTGACTAACTGATGTTCAAAATGATGGATGATACTAAAGAAACACCCATCTTTAGTAAACCCACATCCACCCTTCTTCCACACCTAAATTAGGTACTGGCCATAAAATAGTTCTCCCAAACCCTCCAAGCCTAATAAACCCAAAAGAATCTGTTCAGGAAGATGAGATCCCTGAACATGATTGTGTTCCCACTGAACACATGGATACATCTGTTTCATCCTCACAGATATATCAAGCATCTCTTCCCATCCTGTTCCTCATTCATCCTCTTCACAGGATGATGTTGTATTCCTAAGGGAACCCTAACTAACCATTGAAATGTCAGTTGACTTTCAGTTGGTCGTCCTTTCTCCCAGGGACAACTCTGTTTCTAAAAGCCCCCCCACTATCCATCAACACTTCTCTACCCTATAAAAGAGGATGAGATCCGGTCGTCAAGTCCATCTTGACCTCCTGATCATATATCAGAAGCATCCATTTCATATGCAAATCCAATGGCTTTTCATTTGAATGGATTAGGCAATAAGACTCCTGGTATGGCAACAGCCAATGAAGTTTTTTTCTTAAAACTAAGGCTAGGAAATCCCCAGAACCAAGAAAAAGGGGTTTATGACATCTCTGAGATGGACTCAGGTCATAATAAAACTGACTCTCTAGTCAGGGATTCGGATGACATCTACAAAATGATGGACGGATCAGTTCTTCACATTATGGAATTAACGGATATCTTTAGTCCTGTAATCCAAATCCAACCCCATGCAGGCACCTTCATTTGAAGGTTTTCTAATCTTCTCAACCACCTTCACTACTACTACCCTTCCTCCACTGCCTTTCAAGGAGCATTTCTCCCACTTCTCTCTGCCTTTCTTTCTTCCCTGTCTTGTCTCCGGCTGATTAAGCCAAAAAGAGGGAGATAATCCATAAACTATTCTCAAAAGGTGGTTAATGCTTAAATAAACAAAAGAAGCCTAGCTCTGATAAACAAAGAAGCCTTTGCTTTACTAAGACCCATTTGAACCATTCTCATGATTCTTTCCCCACTGAGTCTGATGTTCTAGAAATTGATTGGGATCTAACATTAAGTGGTTTTGGCTTCATCAGTCCAGAGGGAGATTGTTGGAAAATAAGGACTGACGAAGCAAAACCACCTTTCAAATAATCTTTGTAATAAATGTTGCAGGACACTAGCTTCCGAAGACAAGTCTTCAGAAGAACCTTCGGAAGAGACAAATAAAAGCCAATTGCTTCCGAAGACAAATAAAAGACACTAGCTTCCGAAGACAAGTCTTCAGAAGAACCTTCGGAAGACATAAATAAAAGACAACTGCTTCCGAAGACAAATAAAAGAAAAATGCTTCCGAAGACAATACTTCAGAAGTTGCTTCGGAAGACTCTATCTGAAGACAAACCTTAGAAGACACTATCGGAAGAGAACACTTGCTTCCGAAGAATAAAAGTCATTTACTTCGGAAGACTTCCAAAGACATCTGCCTCGGAAGAAAAACAATATTTCAGAAGACATGTGTTTCTTCTGTTGAAAGAATAAATGTAACCTGCTTTTGGATAACTGTCTACATTAGATAGTTTTCTATAAAGAGCTTCCGAAAGAATAATGTATTAGCATCAGTACAAAAGTCTGAACTAAGATCTTTAAAGATCCTATGTTGACTTTACGCTTGTACTATTCTGATGCTACAGTGTCTGTAATAGTGTCATCAGTCTTATCTGTTTGTCTTCTTCTTGTATTTGTCCTGAAACATTAAATGTCGGGGCTATTTATACCCCAACATCTACTGAATAATTTGAACAACACTTTTCTGAATCTTCTTTGTGTTGCCCTACTGTTTTCTCTTCTTTTCTAATTTATGAAAACTAAACACTAAAATAACTAAAGAGCAAAACTCAAGAGGGAGCAAAACATCAAAAGCTTTGTCTAAGCTCTTGATCCTGGTTAAGTTAGTCTCTCCTCAGCTCACCGGATTTCTACACTTGTGGAAGTGATCTAAGAAACTTTCTTATAACATCTTGGTTCTCCATCTTTACACCTGCAGCAACAACTCATCAACTAATTGGACATACCTCACATACTGAGAAGCCATCTTCTAGTTGTTCTATTGGCAGAAGTTCTCAAACTTCTGCTTCAGCATGTCCTTCTTGTTTTCCTTGACATCTTCTGGCCCCTCATACATCTGCTGCAAAGAGTTCCACAGCTCCTTTGCAGACCTGCATTTCTTAAATGCGTGTATGATGGAGTTTGGGATCTCCATCTGGATCAGCCATAGTGCCTTAGAGTCCACTTCCATCTTTTTGTAATCCTCATCTTAGTATAAGGATGGATCTTTTGGCATGGGTGCTCCACCAGTACCTGCATCAGCAATGGTTGGGATGAATGGTCCCACAAGAAGTGACTTCCAAAGTTTGAAGTCCTGGTTCCTGATGAAACCCTCCATCCTGACCTTCCATGTATCATTATCATCCGGGGTGAACATGGGAGGTTTGTTGGGAGTACCATTCTCAGTGTCATGCATACTGACAGTTGACATTTTGACTTAGAGGTAGCTTGATAAACAAAGAGTTGTCGAAGATAAACAACTGGTAACTTAAGAATGGTTAGTTGCTTAAGTTAGAGAGCCAATGCTCTGATACCACTTGTTGGATCGGGTTATGTAATCTGCACAAAACTCACGCAAGTTATCTTCTACAAAGTTTATAGATGCAGAAATTCTATCAACTAGATTTGTAAAACAGTTTGAAGCAAAATACTGAAAGCAATTGTAAATTCAAGGTCAAAGTATATTGTATTCAACTGTTAAGTTTACAACACTTCGCTCAAGCACTCACTCGTGATTTGCCAACTAACAAGTGAACGTATTTATACTAAGACCTACAGCTGTATCCTCATAGGGATACACGGCTGGACAAAACACTAGAAACAAACGTATGCTAAATCTAGTATCTGTTATGGTCTTGATAGGCCAAGCCATATTAATTACAATTAATACAAAAGACTTCAGTGATTTTTATAATAAATATCTAAACAACAAAATGCATTAACTGTTTAGTATCTTTGTAGTCTGACAGATCTTTTTTGTTGCTGACTAACATCGGCGGAATGTCTTTTCTGTTATTCTGAAGGTGAGAAAACAGCTCTGATTATTTCCATAACATCGAGAATCTTTGTCAGAGAGAAAGTCTTCGGAAGTCTTTGTCTTGGGAACCACTGATGATCGGAAGCACTGATAATCGATCGGAAGCACTGATCGATTTGAACCTTTAAGCACTGAATAGGAAACCGGAAGCTTTCAGTGGAAGAGATTATCCTTCGGAAGCAATGATTATTTCGAAGGTTAATTATTTTCTTTCAGTGGTTGTATATCTTCCGAAAGTTCACGACTTGATCTAGAGATGTTTTGATGCGCATCAGCCTTAAAGGTCCTTACAATTTGTCAATGTAATTAGTTTGAATTTAGTGGTACTATACCATGCTAGTCCCCAATTCAATACTACTAAGATAACGTTAGCAGTGCTGAACTTATCATGAGTTTATTCTAATAAATTTTGCTAGGAAAGGAGGATAGGACTTAAAGTTCTTGGGTCCCAATACTTATGAGTAGGATCATTGGTCCTTGCCTAACCATCGACCTTGGTTGAAATATTGTGGAAAGGTAATTATCAAGATTATGAGAAATTTCTAGGCAGATGCAAGTTTTGTACATTTTCTTCGCATCCATGCAAGATGGGAAAGTCAAAATTTCAAGAGTTAAAGTATCCTTGCCTTGTTATAGGCAAGGTGGCTTGAGCTTTTATTAAACAATGTGGTTAGAGATCATTCAAATCAAGATAGCATTCCCTTTTTTTCCGAAAAGTAGACTTGGTGTTTAACATGCAAGGTGCCTCCTATTGTTTTGCAAGGAAAGGATCACATAACTTGCTTTTTTCAAAGTAGTTGATTTTTTCATGCAAAATGACCATGACACTTTTTTCAAAGCGAGGAAATTTTCCAATTTTTAAGCAAGAAAACTCATCATGAAGTGTATTTTCATTATGTTGTTGAAGACAGACTTGGTCATTAAGAGGATACCTCTATCGTGACTTAGGCAGGATAAAAATTCTTATTAATACTATTATCCAAGAAAAGTTGGTACTTTTAGCCAGGCTAACTAGGTAAACCTAGCTAAGGCTGAGATGTGATTTAAGTTGACATGTGTCCTTTGTATTCATAGCTCAGAAAGAATTATGTCTTTCTTTTGTTAGCAATTATGCCTTGGTAATATTAGCACGAATGGTGAGGTTTGGCATCACCATTATGCAACATGTCTGTGAGAAAGCCATGGGTAAATAAACAACTTGCCACTGCAAGACTACGTGACCTAAATGTTGATGTAGACTCTTGTCACGTATGGTGACTTGGCTTCTTTTAAAAAATATGATCTTGTATCCATTAGGCAAGGTATCTTGAGTTTTGATCAAGCAATACGATTTAAACTTCTTTGTAGCAAGGATAAAAGGTTACATGTGTTCTTTGACGAGTAAGTTGACTTCAGCTCTTTTAAGGAATTATAATCTTGTCTTTTTGTGTGGCAGGGATATATAGCCTTGTCTTGTGTTTGGCAATGAGACTATAGATGCTGTCAAAAAAAAAAAGAGTACAAATTGAGCTCCTTTAGAATAAGGAGGTCGCGCCTATTATCAGGCAAGGTGACTTGAGTTCTTGGAAGGTAAAATAATTTTAGTTTCTTCACGACAAGGTGGCCTTAATTTCGGGTAAGATGAATTTGATGTCTTGTTAAGCAAGGTGACTTGATACTTTTCAAAGTAAGGAGATCTTGCGTTTGCAAGCAAGCAAACTACGGCACTTTTCGGGTGGCTTGGCTTGGCCTCTTGAGTTCCTGCTAAACATGGTGAATTGAGCTTCCTCTAAGTAAGGTGACCCTGCCTTCTCTTCAGCAAGTTGACGCTTTCCAGGCAAGATGACATGACTTAATCTTCCTGTCTTCGCTTAAATTTTAGGAAAGCCATGTTTGTGGCCAAACGATGTTACTTTTCAAGGTGACTTGTCTTGCTGGCTTGCAACCTTCCTTGGATGTACAATGGTTGTCTGACCTGCTATTGCTTTTTTGACTTTGGATATTGATTTCCAGTGGCCCTGGTAAAGATTCATGAGATCCTTGCTAAGTAGCAAGGATTTAGATGAAAAGTCACAACAGATCTTTTACACGTTGTTAGAGAAATTCAATACATGCTAATGTCCAAGTTACAACCTTGGGAACATATATGACACATTGTTAGAAAAAGTTAAAGCATATCACTATTTTTGCTGGATGGTTCAGCTTTTGAAAGAAAAGATGTTTGTAAAAGTAGTTTTTTCTTTATTCTTTTTTTTTCTTTAAGGTTAAATACTAGAGTTGTATCTTTCCTTTTTCTCTCTCTCTTTTTTTTCTTTCTTATAAATAATAGTTTTAAGCATACCTTGAAAAGTAGGCTAGATTCTTTGTAGAAGTAGGCATTGATTTCTATTGAAAGAGTATAAAGTACGTATCTACTTTGCATGTTCTAATTGTATGTTTTGTCAACACCTGCTTGCTAACTTATTAATAAAATGTCATGATTTAGACTTTGGCTGAAAAAAGAAGACATGCCTTTAGCAAAGCAACAATGTCGTTAGACCAGCTTGGGGTGTCATAACAAGTTTTTCTTTTGTTTTTTCTTTCTTTCTTTCTTTTTGTAGGAATATATATATTATTTCTCTGATGGTACTATTCAATTTTTATATTAAAACCTTCTATCCCTTGTTACCCCTAACAAGTCACATGATGTTGCAGAGTAGGAAGCAGATAGCTAGATAGCCCTTGAACAAAGGTGGCTGATAGCCAAGATAAGCAATCTTATCATGCTTTCTTTTTCTTTTAAAGGGAGCTGACAAGATTTTAGATGTAAACATCTATCTTTTTTTTGGATATAAACTAATAATCCAATAAAACTATGTATGGATATCTAGGTATACTATCGATTGAATAAATGAAATGAATAATAAATTAGTAAATTAATAGCCCCATGAAAACTGCATAACGTGTCAAGAAAGCAATTCATTCAAATATTTTATAAGAAAAGCAAAGGAAGTCTAAAAGCTTATTATTCATTCATGTTCAGTGTTTTTATGTTGTTTAAGTCAAACCATTTATATGGAAATATTTCGAAAGGCTTTTGTTGTACCAAATTGTACACATGTTTTGCATGACTTTTATTTATTTATTTATTTTTCTTTAAGTGCCATAGACAACCATAGAGTAATTTTTGCAAGTTGCATAAACAATTTTACCCTTTTTATTTTAGAGGGTACTTTTGATTAAACACAACAGTGTTCATTAGAATCAAAAGAAAGGCTGAAGTAATTATGATTTTATACTTCTATCTTTGTTTAGCATTATTCCATACTTCTATCTTTGTTTAGTGTGAGATCTCCAAAGAAAAGTGAAGATTCACACAATAATATGCATATGTTTTAGGTATATAATGTAGAAAAGATTCTTCTTCCCTTTATATGTTTTCAGAAGTTATCAATTAGTAGTGACTTGTGTACCTTTCACCAGGACAGAAAAGGAAACTGAGAAGACATGGACTAGTTTAATTTCGGTCACCACTAGAACATGGATCAAGCATCTTGTGAAGAACACATGATCTTGTAGCTTTTTTAAAGATTAGAGGGCGCGAGATACTCATATGTATTGAAACTCTCGGCCCCATGGTGCGCCAAATGTTACTTCAACCAAATCCGGGTCGGGTCTTGTTGTCGGGTTGGACCGAGCCTAGCTATCCCGAGCATGGATCCTAGCTGCAACAACATAGAAAATCTACATTAGAGGGCCCAAGGGGATTATCCCTGAGAACACTCTGATGCTCAAGTCAGTAATCTATATAAGATAATAGAGTAAAGAATGCATAACTAAGTAATTAGAGTAGGTGAAAGATAATAAAGGTGTAGTTGCCAAGATTGGCAAGGAAGAGTTTGTGATAGTAATGTTCTGATCGTTCTAGGGACCAGGACCTTGTCAAGACCTTGCTAATTTTGGCAAGGATGAAATCATGGATGTGTAGTTCATGTCGTATCACGACAGGAGATGCATGGATGTTGTTCCAAAAGGGCAAGAGAACTAGGATCCTTGCTTATGCAGGCAAGGAACTTGATGCCCTGCTAAGAACGACCAAGGATGAGGAGAATTGAGAGAAGCAAGTTCTCTGCATAGAGAGAGAATGAGATAAGATGCTTAGCAGGGGTTTAGGTGTTAGCGAATGGTGTGTCTTGCTTGTGGAGGTAAACCTCTTATTTATAGGGGAGAAGATGTGCTTTACTCTACCTGGGCCCGACCAAGCTTCTTGGGCTAAGTTTCCAGGACCTTGCTAAAGTTGGCAAGGCCAGACATGAATTGTTAACATCTAGATTGGCACGGCTGATCTGGTAGTGGTTAGGCATGGCAAGGCATCCTAGCTAAGATTGACAAAGCAAGGCATACCCTACGTCATCAGATATCATCATAACAAAGTATGAACTTTCACTAATCCAGGTAAATATAAGGCTAACAACACATGTAACGAGCTATATTCTATTGGTTGAGTTGCGTATAGTGTATACACCAGTGGCGTACCCACCCTTTGGGGAAGGGGGCAGCCGCCCTCCTTAAAAAATTTCTTTTCAGTGGTATAAATATGTTAAAATTATGACCGACCCTTTTAATATTTTGTAATCGCCTCCCTTAAATTTGTATAAATGGACTTGTGATGCGAATTTAAGAGATAGTTATACTTGTTTTTTTGGAAAAAGAGTTACCTAAAAAGTATCCATATATATTGTTTTGAATAGATTTTAAAAAATAAAACAAAGTAGAGATCGACTAGGTCTGAAAATCTTAACTCATAACAAGATAAATGCATAGATTTAGTAAACAAATATTGTATTTTAGATAGAAGTGGGCATAACTATAACATACAATGGGTTGAGAAGATAACATCTTAACAAAATAAAGGTCAAGACGGATAACTTAAAAATTAAGTGAATATAATGGATTTAAACAGATAAGAATGATCAGTAATAAATTTGATGAGAAAATAACTAAAAATTATTAAATTAAATTATTTGTTTAGTTACAATTTCCTTTAAGTTGAAAAAATTGATGTTTATTAAAATGACTTATTTAAATTCAAACGGATTTTGATTAAAACTCATCCTAACATGCACTCATCGTAGATGTATTGTATTTTTATTATGCTTTTATATATGAAATTTAGTTTAATTGTCTTATTTTAACATGACCTGACCCGATTTGACCTGACTAGATCTGAACAAAAGATAAAAAAAATTATTAAGCTAGATCCTTAAATGAGCATAAAAAATTTTCACTCCCCATGAAAAAAATTTTGGGTCCGCCACGTGTATACACATATATAGACCAATTAATTAATAATAATCTTTTTATGTTGTAAACCCCATGTATCTTGTCATGATCAATCTGAACGTTGCTTTTATTTTTAAACATAAATATTACATGTTTACAACATTTTAGTCTTTTATTTGAACACTTCAGTCTTTTATTTGTATGTTTAAATTTTTATATTTTACACATGTATAAGTTTTTAAAAGTTATATGTGTCGCTGCAAATTCTAAATATTACACTGGTATTAAATTTTAAAAGATTATTAATTTACACATACATGTAAGAAAGAATGTGCTATATTTATGTAATAATGATATTCGAAAACAATCGACAAATTATATTGATCTTAAAGTAATTTTGGTTAGTGAGATAAAATGATTTCAAGTTTGGCATATGTTCGTAGTTATGAACATGTGTATGTAACTACGCATTAGAATAACTAATATGTTCTTTTTACTAGGTTGATCTTGCACTATTTTTTATTGCTTTACGATGTCAGTTAATTTTTTACTCATAAGTTACGAGTTGTATTTTAATATTAAAATTAGTGGATTCCTCCCGCGTCTTGCGGCGGGAATTCGGTCATGATTCCGAATATTAGAACGCATATACGAATCTTTATATCAAAACATATATAAAAAAACATGACACAACAGTTGTTAATTCGACATAAAACTCTAAATTGTCACCTTGTGACCGTGAGGTTATGGGTTCAAGCCCTACCAGGGGCAATTTAAAGGACATCGAGGTGAGGGAAGAAATCTTGAGCTTAATCTCGGGTTCTGGACCAATGGGGGGAGGGGGCGAGAGTACCCAATCCAGGGGGTTCCCGCGCATCTGGTGTGGCCGCATCTTACTTCTGTCCAATGGACCTGGTTAAGACAACATACATTGTATGTAGGATCGTCGCCGTTAAAAAAAGTTAATTAATTTCGTTATTCACTTGTAATGATTGCACTTGCCTTTTGTATGGATAGTAGTATATACTATTTTTATTAAGATATGATTGCATAAAAACATAGTTATGACTTTATAATAGCAAACTACTTAGCTATTGGACGATTTTAAAACTAGTTATCTTTAGTTATTACTAAACTTAGAGAAATATTACTAAACTTGATAACTAAAGGAAACCACTTATAGTCACAAGTTTAAAGGATATAAACTATCCTTACTTTAAAGGAAAATTACTTTTATACCTAAAAATATGTGGTTCAAAATTAGTTTCTTTGATTCTTTTATATTTAATTGTTCTTAATAGAATAAGTCCCTACATATACATATATATATATATATGTATGTATATATATATATATATATATATATAGGATTGTGATCAAATAATAACTCACTCTTTAAGTAATAACCCAGATAACTTTGCCAAGATGAAGCCAAAACTTGGATTTTTTTTAACATCATCGTAACACATTTAGAACACTATGTTCTTTTATGAGTTTGCGAAAATTCATCACCGTTTGAGAGTTTACATCGTTGTAAGTTTTGGGCCTAAAACAGTTACAGTGCTGTAAATCAAAAACTTACAACGATGATATCTCTTAAATGGTTATGAATTTTCACAAACTCATAAAAGAACATAGTGTTCTAATTGTGTTACAATGATGTTCAAAAAAAAATCAAGATTCGGCTTTATCTTGGCAAAGTTATCTGGGTTATTGCTTTAAGGGTAGTTATTATTTGAACACTTCCCTATATATATATATAGACACACACACACACATACATATACATAGGGAAGTGTTTAAGTAATAAACTACTCTTAAAGCAATAACCTAGATAACTTTGCAAAGATGAAGCCAAATCTTGGATTTTTTTTGAACATCATTGTAACACATTTAGAACACTATGTTCTTTTATGAGTTTGTAAAAATTCATCACCGTTTAAGAGATATCATTGTTGTAACTTTTTGATTTACAACACTGCAACTGTTTTAGGCCCAAAACTTACAACGATGTAAACTCTCAAACGGTGATAAATTTTCGCAAACTCATAAAAGAACATAGTGTTCTAAACGTGTTACAATGATGCTAAAAAAAATCTAAGATTTGGCTTTATCTTAGCAAAGTTATCTGGGTTATTGATTTAAGAGTGGGTGATTATTTGATCCCAATCCCATATACATATACATATACATATACATATACATATACATATACATATACATATACATATACATATACATATACATATACATATACATATACATATATATAAATGTGTGTGTGTGTATATAGGGAATGGAAGTAAATATAACTTATAAAATTTGCTACAACCCATTAACTATCATTCAATGGTTAATCTAAAAAGTAACTGAATAGGATCATGTCACATGTTATTATTCTATTTTTAATATGACATGGCATCTTAGACATTTTCTAGCCATTAAAAAAATATAGAATTACTCACTTGTCACCATCTAATATATTTTAATAAAACTAATTGTTTGGTATAAAGTTTACCCAATTTTTTTCAAACATTTATACCTTTTTTACTATATTATTTTTTTATAAAAATTGTACTATTATACCCGTCTCATTTCCCTTTAATTTCGTTATAGAGACGACTAGTTTTTTATATTTATATTTTTAGATGAACCGTATTAGATCATTGTAACGATCATAAAGATAACAAATTAGTTTAAATTTTTTCTAACAATGGCAAATTAAATCACTGTAATTTACCGTTGTTAGAAAAAAATTCAAAATAATGTGACATATTTATGCTAAATACATCGATGTAAATAAAGGGCATATGAAATTTTTTTAAGAAAAGCTAGTCGAGATTATAACAGAACTAGAAAGAAAAATTAAATCATTGTAAAGATGTGTTACATCACTGTAAATTACATCATTTTATATTATGTTAGTTGAATTTGTCATTGTTAGAAAAAAATAAAATAATGTGTTCTGTTTACGATTGTAATATCAACGTAAAGTTGTATATATGGGAAATAATTTAAAAAACTAGTCTTGATTATAATGAAATTAAAAAGAAAAATTAGATCAATGTAAATAATAAGTTACAATACTATAAATAATGTCTTACATCATTGTAAATTACATCAATGTAATTTACTAATGTTAGAAAAAAATTCAAATTAATTTTTTATCTTTATGTTAGTTATAATGATGTAAATGCATGTTATTTAAAAAAACTAGTTGAGACTATAACGAAATTAAAGAGGAAAAGAGAAAAATGAGATGAATATTATGGTGCAATTTCTTTTAAAAATGAGACAAATATTATGTTGCAAATTAATTTGTTATCTTTAGGCTCGATACAATTAGTGGTAAGCAAAAAACCGAAAAAGCCAAACCGTAACCGAATTAACCGAACCTAAAAACCGAACCGAAACCGAATTTTTTAGTTCAGTTTCGGTTTTTTATATTCTAAAAACCGAACAAAACCGATTTTTAATCTTGTTTAAAAATTAATATATGAAGTCGGTGTTCGATCAATTAATTTATGAATTATTCATTGTTAAACATGTTTGTATTTTCAATATTAGATGTGAGAGATAACAAAAAACAAAAATAAAAAAAACCAAAAAAAGGGAAAAATGAACCAAAATCGACAAAAAAACCGAAAACCGAATGGTTTGTAATACTTAAAAACCGACTATGTCGATTTCGGTTTCGGGTTTTGCCAAAATATATAATTTAAAATTAAAAATAAATTTAAAATGATATATTTAAAGAAACAAACTTAAAAGAATTCGTGTTTTAAGAAATAATATAACTATTTTATTAGTTTAAGTATTAAATTGTTATATATTTTATTTATATTTTATATTAAAAAATTATCTTATATTATCTAAATTTTCAGTTATTTAATATATTTTCTTATTTAAGTCATGTAATAGATGGGTAGTAACCTAGTATGTATATATATAAACATAATAAAAAGAGTATTTTCTCTCCCTTATAATCACTTTTAATTTAGTTGTCATAGTGCAATAAATTGATGTCTTGTGACATTTACTTATATTATTTATTTATTTTTTCTTTTTAAATTTACAAATTTTGAAATTATGTTTGTAAACTTTTATTGCAAGTAAATATGATTTCTTCCCACAGAATATTACTCATATTTATTTCCTTTTGACATACACAAGTCTTAAATTTATGTGTAACTTTGTATTGCATATAAATAATAAATTTTTTTTCTTAAACTATTACTAAAACTAAAAAGTTTTCTGTTAAATATATTTATCAAATAATCTTTATGTTGTACCTTTATATTTAGCAAACTTGATTGATATGCGACTTAACACACCTCGACACACGTGCGTTGTTTAACATTTTAAATTCTAATTTTTGTTCGGTTTAACGATATTTCCGTAACGTATTTTACTTTTTTTACATTAATTTTGTAATAGGGGTATATATTCTTCAATGTGCTTCACCTTCTTGGATAAGATTTTTGATATAGTCTATGTTCTATAACGAGAAGGTTTACATTGAATAATTCAAGTGTTTATTGAGTAGATTTTAGTATATCGGAACCAACGCAACACGTAGGGTACTATATTCTAGTTGTTATTAAATTACACTACTTACAAAAATGGTTATATTATGCAATTTTTATAATGTTAAAATATTGTATTTAATATTGGTGCACATGTATAGAAGTAGAAGCTTCTCCTTATAACAGATTTATAATGACAAAGTGGAGACTTCGTTATTACTTTAATACCCAAGATGCAAAATTGTATTACTTAATTTTTTGTTCACTAATATGACAATATTTTTAATTATTATATCCCATACATGCCAAAGCAACTACACTTGCCTAACTGGCAACTATATGCTGTGTAAGAAACATGCCACATGAATCCCTATAAATCCAAGATATTTTGAAAACAATAGTATAAACTTTACTTGCTACTTAATTAATGTTTTTCCTTTTATTTTATTTTTTTAAAATCTAATTTAGAGCTATTTCGGTCTAGAGATGATTTATATCTTAAATTATCAAAACAAACCCGCCGACACTAGTTATTTTTTTTACCAAACCAACCAAAATAAATATATATTTGATAAAAAGTCATATTTTCATGCTTTTTTTATGTTAATTTGAAAAGTGACTAAATATTGAATGAGAAACGATGACAGACTTAAGTCATGCTTGAAGAGGTGAAATATATTTATTATTAATTGCAAACAAATTTAATGAGAAATTTAAATTAATTTACAATATAAGGTTTAATTTATATAGAAAAACAAATTATTATAAATATATGGTTTAGAAATGTCCATAGAATATGTCGAAAAAAATCAAAAGTATTATGTTTTCCTGAAAACATGTTATTAGCATACAGTAGTGAAAGGACTGTATTAACTTTATTAGCTAAGGAATCAAATCGATTTCTAAAATTGAGCCATTTTGCAAACACAAAAATAACTAGGCAGGCATACATGTATGAATCTCAGGCTTATCCTATTATAACCCAACCCCATAATACCCAACGTCGGACTCATACTGTAGGATGGTCTTCAATTCATATTTTATATGCTTATGTGTCTAATTAGTCGATCTCAAGGGTATATATATTGAATTAAATAAAAATTTCAAGAAAATTGCTAAATAATACTACAAAATCCATGTACCTTATGAAAGTATATATGACACTCAAATCACGACACTTGTATGAATTCAAATTTGGAAAATAATATTAATAATAATAAAAAACTTTCAAGAAACATCAAGTTATGATCGACATCCACTAAAGTCATGAACCCCTAAAAATCATTAAATTAAATAATTTTTTTTGAACGGTAATTAAACCGTCCCGTCATGCTACCTTCAGTTATAACATCAATTCCTTAATCTCCAAACTTGAGACATGTGTGCCCCCATATGCATGGGAAGTGGATGGAATCCGTAAACCCTCGCCTCCTATCTGTCCAAACCCGAGAGTAATCTCAAGTTTTTTTCCCCTCAGGGACAAAGTTTATAAGGGGCCTAGGGGTGCTCCCCCCGGTTTTTTTGCTCAGAAGGGTCGATATAATAGTATTTCGTCAAAAAATCCTTCGGTTCTCTTCATTTTCTTTCTAAAAATCCTTCGGCCCCCTATGTTTCATCCTAAAAATCCTTCGCCCCCTCCGTTTTCTTCCTAAAAATCCTTCAGCCCCCTCCGAGTTTTTTTTCCAAGCTTTGTCACTGCTTTCTCTCACCTATATGTCCATTAAATATTTGCTCCGGCCAGAGTTAGAACACGGGACCTTTTGGTCACCTGAAGATACCCCAACCAGTGAGCTATATTTGCAGGACATTAAATTAAATAATTATCTCCATGAAATTAGAACCAATAAACACATACGGGTTCGATTGTTAACCTATATTAATTGTGATAATTGAACTAACTCATACAAGATCAATTAAAATCTTTTGTTTTTTATTTTCATGGATTCTATAATGCATGTAAAATACTAGATTTATTATCTGTGGGCCCAAATTCACATACGTTTGATATTTAAAATAAGTGTAATCTGTGCTACACTATAAATATTTATTTAATTTAATGAAAACTTACATGGTTTTAAGATGTTAAACAAATATGAATTTGCACAAACAAATAACTGAAGACAATCTTATACATAATAAAGGTAACATGAAAACCCTCAAAGATTTTGGTGTATATATATAGTGTTTTCCTTAAAATGGATGCAAATTAGAGGTGTTTATAGTTCGATTTCAAACTATGAAATTGCCCAAACAGATCATTGGCTTGTTTTTGCGGTCGTTTTTTCCCAAAATATTTGGTCGGGCAGTTTCAAAATTTTGAAACCGTAATGAACGGTGTGAGATACGGTTTTTACTAAAAATTGGAAGTTAAAAATTGGACTAGACCGTGTGATACACACATACATACACACATATTAGATAGATAGATAAATAGATAGATTGATAATAGTTAAGGTTCGTGATTTTTGACTCATTGAGCCAAAAAAAAGATTTGGGTATGCAATGCAAGTAAAGTCCATCTTCGGAGGGTCAAAAAACGCATACCTAAAATGCCCAAACCTAAATCAAAGCAGAACCAAATTGTTGAGAATGGTTCGGTTTAGTTCGTTTTTATCTTTGACTGTTCGATTTGGTTTTTATTGTTAAAAAATAGTTATTAACGGTTTGGTTTATGGTTCAACTCAAAAACCGTAAAACTAGACCGTGAACACTCTTAATGCAAATGATTAATCAGTAAGATAAACGATTAATTAGTAAAATAAACTTCCCAAAACTTTATCTCCGACTGTAGTTATTTGCAAATCGATCAATGGCAACTCAAGAATTTACTGGAACACACTCAGCTCTATCAAGCTTCCATTGACCGTGTTAATTTCGTACGAAGCATAATTTAGAGTTCGGGCATTGCTAAATGTTCAAAAACCACAATGATTATGAACCAAGTAATCATTACGATTTAGAATATACAAATCCAAATACTTTTCAAATCAGGAGATGTTCAACAATAACGACACCAAGAACTAATTTAAAGTAAGAAATTTTGTGGGAAATAGAAATATATATTATATGTATTTCATGGAAGATGATGATGTTGCTGCTCAGCCTCCGGCCATGGCCAGAAATTAGTTGGATGATCCTCAACAACATTAAGCATGTTGCAGAACCCTCCATCTCCGGCAACCGAGGTTTGACTCAACGGTTGACCGAGGAGATATGGTGGCGTTAAACCTCCGATTACCGAAGAACTGGTTGTTAGATTGTTCGAAATCTGTGTGTAAAAGATGGTGTTTTTGTCTTCACAACTGTTGTCACTTCCATTGCTCCAAGATCCTTCTGTTTCTTTGTTTAGATTCACCATGGCTCTAACGTTGGTTGATTCTTGACCCTTTAAAGCCATCAACTGATCGAAATCAAACATCATCAAGATTTTGAAGAAACTAAGCAATTTAATAAATACTTGATTACACAACTTCTGTATATATAGCTAGCTATAAAACATCAAGAATGGTACCTGTGCATGAAGTTTCTTGTTGTGGTTCTTAAGTGCATCATTATCAGCTTTAATGGAGTCAACTTGCGTCTTCAACACATTATAATCTTTCTCCAACTGTTTTGTCTTCCATCGAGCCCTTCGGTTTTGAAACCATATAGCCACTTGTCGTGGCTGCAACCCTAAAGCTCGAGCCAGTTGCAGTTTTCGTTCTGGCTCGAGTTTGTTTCCCAACTCAAAGCTTTTCTCAAGAGCCTTGACTTGCTCTAGGTTCAGTCTCCTTTTCTTTTCTCCAATCTGTGACCCCAGCTCGTCGTCTGACGTGTCACCGTCACCGGCGGCGTTCCCTTCTTCAAACCTTTCTCTACCGGAATACGACATGGTTCTTAACATCAGTGGTTCCATGACTCCTGCAAATTTATGATCACCAAACTAGAAGTTAACTGATCTATTATTATTTTTATTAGTATATACACACACAAACACACGGATTGAATATATAAGTGACACCTTGGAAGTGATGATGGTGATCTTCATAGCCATAGAACATGGGTTCAGGTGGGAGGAAAGACATGAAAATGGAAATTTTGTAATTTTGCAGGAAAAAAAATGAATTTGGAGAAAATGTAACAGGGTTTATAGGTGTCATCTGTGTTTTGATGTGAGAGGTTGTCTTATGGTGGATTGAATGAAGCTGGGAAGACCACGTACCATACAAACAGGAATAACCTCTTGGATACCCAAGAGATTGGCATATATCCCTTCTTTAATTAAGATTTTAATTTTTAAGAGATCAATACATATAAAACTCCGCTGTACAACTTCAATTTTATTTAATCATGGTTATACCTTAAAACACTAAATTATTTGTTTAAAATGAGTCTCTGTCATATATAGAAACACAGTTTTAGAAAACATGAACATGTGATATAAATACCAAATATATATCATTACATATGTTTCGATTTCAAACTTTATAACACCAAAAACAAATGTGTAAACTGCAGATTAGCGAGGAACTAGTGGTTAGAGAGCACATGTTCGATGCATGGACGAAACGACGATGTCAGATTTAAAAAGATCACGTTGACGAAAAACAAATTTTATATATGGGGAAAATTCACAAAATAGCCTCGGGCGTCTCTTTTTTCTTAAAAAAGCCAAACTTTGTTCGACTTACCATGAGTTGCGGAGCATGACCATAATCCCATGGGAGTCGAAATAATTTTTTTTTTCCAGGGGCCGAAATAAAAGTTTTAAAAAAATTTTACACTACGTATCAGGAAATAGACACTACTATACGAAAAAACAGGGGGAGCGGTCGCCCCCCCCAATCTGAACTATATATCACCCCTGCTTACCACTCTGGTACACGCGTATAGAGGCGGACGCCCACTATTCTAGCCAATCTTCGGGTTATACGTGTCTCCTACGGGCACCGACGTCTGGCAAGACTGACGCACGCCCGGAAAATTTCAAAACATGTCCTGAGTGCCGGCCCCACCTTGACAACCGTGTCATGGGCGGACACCTGTATTGGCCTATTGTTGTATAGGGGTTTCTTTGCGGGCGCTTGAACAAGGTACACAGGCGTTCGGCTGTAAACTTTTGGCCCCCTCCTGTAATTTACAGGCGCCCATCCGTAAAATACAGGCATCCGCTCGTAAAATTCTGGCGTCTTCCAATAGTTTACAAGCGTCCGCCATAATTAACAGGCGCCCACCCATATTTCAAAAAATCCATTCTCCCGCTCGTTTCTTCCTCTCTTCTTTCCTATCCAAACATACGCCGGTAAAAAAAATAATATAAAAAGTGTATAGTCATTGCCGCCCATGACAAATGCGTCAGAGTGGGTTTGATGCCTGAGATGATTTTGAAATTGTATTGGCGTGCGTTAGAGTATACGGGCGTCGGCGCCCGTAAACGACTTATGTCAAGCAGTGTATGGATGGTTTTGTTGGCGCTTGCTTATATACTTACTGGCGTCCATGCTTGTACAGGAGCACCCAGTTGACCAAAGTTTGGATATTTTTGGATAAAAGAGGCGCTTGAGGCTATTTTGGGAATTTTCCTTTATATATGCACATAACTGTAAACATGCATGGTCGATGGATTGGATTGGGTTGGGTTGCTTACTTGAACAACACTTATCACTTGTTTTCAGAATACAGTTATCGAGGTAAATGTTTTGTTGCTAAGTCGTTGTCACACCCCCTAATATACCACTGAGGTGTCAGGCCGTTGGGTGTGACGTGGCAGGATCAGATAAATTGGTCATATAGAACAACTTTTTATGCTTTTGAAAACACATGAACATTACTTAAAACATCCTAAACAAAATAATATAAACAATTTTACAGCTGAAATAAGTAAATGTTGCGGGAGCTTGTACGATTAACTGAATTGTTCATAATCATAATAATCAACATAAAAATTTCCCAAAATGTTCATGATGCATGCTAGACTCTTAGGTTGGCTCCTTAGGTGCAATCCTATGCCCTATGCGTGATGATTACCTGAGAAAAACATGCTAAAGTGTCAACATAAAGTTGGTGAGTTTACATGTTTAGTTTAAAAGCAATTAACCAGTTTGCACATATGAATACTGTTTTATCAAGTTTGCCAGGCCCTAGGTCATAAGTGTCAGTGGCGTCACTACCGAGACTGGATTGTTTGTTCTTGCCTCCGCCATGTCTATCGTAAGAACAATGGCATGTTGGGTTGAATTTACACACGTCCTTACCTACATTTAGTATTGGCGTTGTGTGGGGTTTGTAAGACCAAATAGTACTATCTAAGTTCATCTCGTCGTGTTACACTAATGGTATGATTGTGCGAGGACTTTATATGATATACAAAACTTATGACTTTGTACAATAAAATCAGTATCATATCAATATGTTTTTCAAAACGTTTTGCATATATTCTCCCCCAATTTGAGTTTGAAAAAGCAATTGAAGAGAAAAAGGGGTCGTAAGCTCACCTGTGATTGAGTTTTGTTTACATGCAAAATATTCGTCATTTACCTGTTACCTATTGTTATCCATACAACTTCAAGTTGTTGTGTTTGATCATGTTTGACTAAGTTTGACTATGTTTTGACCAAGTTTGACCATGCCGATTCAACGACCTGTTAATGATACGTTTGTAATTTGTTAATGTTCATTTAGTTTTTTCAAGTTTTCTTAATTAACAAGTAGTGTACATAACATATCAAACACGTTTATCAAGCTAATTACTATTTAAAGTAAGTTTCCATTATTAGCAGGTTTCTCTATTTAGCTAGTTTATATATTTAGCAGGTTTCCATATTTGGCAGGTTACGTTAAAATCATCTTTTGTTGATTCTAGGTATGCTAGCTTCCTTATATGTTCATGTTAACACATAACACATCGTCACATATCATCAATCAAGCACACATACAATTTTTAGATAATCAAAGTTACTATATATTTAGTAACTATGATAATTTATCATGATTTCAGTCACCTAATCATACAAGTATCTTCATATCATCTTAACACGTCATAATTAATCATTTTTCATTCCTAAACATGCCTCTATGTCATTGTTTCATAAAATCTCCAATTAAAGTTTCCATAAATGTAAAGTTAAGAACAAAACTCATCTAATCAACAATCAAACTATCCAAACATATTATTATGACCATTAACATCATCATATTACTTAATCATGACAAATTCTACATGCAATGTATCTATTTGAAAATTAAAGTTTCTATTTATAGAAACCTATGAATGTAATCTTTATTCTTCAAAACTAACCTATCTATCATGTTAATAACATCATTATTAAGCGCAAAACATCATTTGAAACCATAAAACTTGTTTAAAACAACATCTAACATCATCTTTCACAATAAACTCTTCTATATAGAGTAACATGTATGAATATTCACCAAATGGCATCAAACGCATTCTCATAGCAACATATTATCATAAATCAGTCATCAAGACTCTAAATAACAAGTTTACAAGTTCACAAATTCGTGCATGTGATGTTCTTGGAATTGCATGTGCTTATATGTGCTTGCATGTATGTTTAGAAGTGTGATTAACCATTTAAAACCACCTCACAAGCTCTTGTGTGTTGAAAATGATCTTAACAGAAGTTAGATGGCTTCAAAGGTGGCTAATGCAGTGGTTTTTGTCACACCCCGAGCCGGCGGGATATGATCGGTTGTCCCGTCGGGCGGAAGGTTCCCGGGGCGCGATATCGTGGGTGATAATCGTGATGATCAGATTGTTTACATTGCACATGATATAAATGAGAAATGCTAAATATAATAGAATTACAAAGTTAAATTACATCAGTATTGTTTATAATTTAACAATGTAAATCTACCATCAACATCATAGATTTCTATCTTGTATTTACACAAGATATACAAAATAAATTTGTATAATGATGTCTTCAAAAGTATGCAGGTCCAAAATGCTAAGCCTTCTATCTGAAGTCCTAGTCCAAAAGGAATAACTCCTTAGTTGACCTGTTCGTCACCTGAGAAGTCATGCAAAAATCAAGTCAACACATGGTTGGTGAGTTCATATAGTTTTGTAAATGAAAATGATTTGAAAACCTCTTCCGGTAAAGACCCTAACCTCATTAACATCACCTGTATCATCCAGATCGATATGCTTATATATAGGGCATACCCCTGGGTCAAGGCTACAACCCCGCCCAGACGCCATCCCACCACATACTAATCCGCATAGGACATTGATATTAATGATAATTAAGCATTTTTACCTAACACACCTCTGATTTAGATTATGATTTCCAAAACTTGATTTACCTTTGATTCCCTTGATTTTGAACATAGATACATGATTTTCCCAAAAATCAGTGATAATGAATAAAATGTAATTATTTAATGAAATAAATAAATAAACATTTAAATACAACTAAGACATGATGATTGGGTAAAATTTTACTCAATCAATTAGACTTAGTTGTTGGTGGTTGTCCAAGTTGTAACCTCTCACACGTGACCCATACCAGGCATAACAGGATTTTAATGATGCCCATACAGCCTGACCCGAAGGTCTTCTGTACATGCGGGGACTTTAATGTTTTGCCCTTACAGCTTGACCCAAAGGTCTTCTGTACATGCGGGGACTTTAAGGATATCCTTTGATTCTTGATCTCTTGATTCTCTTAGACTTTGATATTGATTTCACAGATTGTTCACGTTGTTGCCCGTATAGCCGAACTACAAGAGTCTTCTATACCTGAAGGGACGTTATATGTGTGTTACACGTGGTCTTGATTCCATATACAACTGACATCCACCTTGACTTGAGTATTAATGATTTCATTAGATTATAATGATTTCATTATTTCAATGATTCACACACATTTATGATTTCTGATTCCTTGAGTCTCTTGATCTTGATCTTTAGAATTTCCATGATTTCACAATGATAATTGATTTGTTTATGATTCTTGAATCTCAGATCACACACTGAGTTATGATTCCTTGGAATATGATCTATTGATTCTGTTCATTTGATTTCACTTTGAATTTAGATTCTTGAATTTGAGCTTGATGGACTAAGGGTTGATTTAGAGTTCAAATTAAAGTATTACTCATAAGAGTACTTTAATTAAGTTGGTTATTTGATCTGTGTAATAATTACCTAGACAGGAGTCTAGGAGTATCAACAAACGTATATATGTAAAACATATAATAAATAAAAGCATTTAAATAAACAGTTTAGATAAAACAGTTTACGCATGCTTCTCAGCCCCGCGTTTTAAAACAAAATGTTAGAAAAGGGGCAATGAACTCACTTGTGTTGCTTTGTATAGAATTACCACAAAATGCGCGCTCGTTGTTGTAGCCTATGTATCTTCGGTTCCTGAGTTGTTTTAAAAGAATTCGCATACAATGAGTATCTATAATAAACATTGGGTCTAGGATTTGATCTCGGTGGTGCAACTAAGTGTCCTACGTTACTAATGTGTTTCTAAGATTCCATCTAACTAGTCTAAACTAATTACCCATTAGTAACCCTTTATCCCACAATTAATCCTTTTAAAGACTTTAATCATATCATGTTCTAATTATTTCATTCAAAGTTAATTATTTAGAAAACATTACTTAGTATAATTTAATAAGGTTTAGGAATCTTTTACTTCTACTAAAACCTCATTTTGGTTATAAAAGCGTAAAATTTAAAGGTGATGGGCCTAAGTGGAGCCCATTGGGCCAACTTCGGGCCCAATATTCTACTTTGACCTTCAAACGACTTCTTGTAAATCCTTTGATTAATCAAGCCTTGCTAGATTATCTTTTAGTTTATTCTTTAATTCATGACAACTCTTGTTAGTGATATATGTGATTCATGAATCCCTTGCTTATATGTTGTCCATTAGATATCATTAAATCGAGTGTATGCCATGAAACCCTAATGTTTCACATGTGCTCACCCATGATGAATCCATGCACACACACATTATCCATGTCCCATGCACACACACTCATTCAATTCCTCTCATACTTGCTTACGTGAACTCCATGCACACCCACACTCATGATTTAACCTAATCAACTCTAGTCACTGTGATTCGAACCATCCTGTCCAACAATAAAGAGATGGGCCGAATAGGAAGCCGACCGAAGGAGCAGGACTGGCGAATGAAGGTTGTTCGGCACCAGGGTCATTCGGCAAATGGGGCTGGTCGAATGACTAATGGCTCGAATGTGCATGACCGATCGAATGAGTCTTAGGTCGAATGAAGAAGACCTGGTCGAATGTGGGTAGGCTCGAATGTCTAGGGTCGAATGAAGGTTCATTCGTGGAATGTTTGTTCGAATAGGTGCGGTCGAATGAGAGTCCATTCGAGGGGGTCTTGGTCGAATAAGAAACCTATGGATCGAATGAAGGCTGGCCGAAAGGCCTTAGCCATTCGCCGAATGACTAAGCTCACTCGATGAGCTGTTCTTGAGACATTCGGCCGCCCAAAACTCAGATGCAACCCTCACAGATTGGAGTTTTTAGCTATGCTCATGCCACACACCTGGTTCCTACATAGTTCTAAGACACTATGGTGTAAATCCTAAGGCTTGGAATGGGTTAAAACCGGTTACACGAAGGTGGTTCGAAATTAGGGTTTTCAAAACCCTAAACCGAACAAAAACTTGAGATTTACCTCGATTTAGCTGGATAAAATCACAGATCCTTTGTACTTTCGTGTTCTACTAGTAATGGTGGTGATTTAGACACTAAAATCACACGATTTCATCAAGAAATGGGGAAGAAATCTTAGAGAGAAGGTGATGATATGCTAGAGAGAGAAAGTTCCGAAAATTTGGTGATTGAGAGGGGGAGTTGACTGGTTGGTGGTGGTTGTTGTGGCATTAAAGGCCACAATTAATGTGGGGAAAATACCCGGGTTTGTTCGGGTTCGTTCGGTTTCGCGTGGTTTCGCGTAGAAACGTCGGTTTCGCGTTGTTTTCGTAACGAAACGGCTCGGTTTTAAAATAGAAATCATAAAATTATTTTAGATTGTGATTCCTAATAAATTAACTAAATATCTTTTAATTATTAATTTACAAAATATTTATTTAACATTTAAATCGAATCGCGCGGTCATCGCGCGTATTTGTTCGAATCGTCACCCGACCAAACACGACGATAACTACACTTTTCAATATTGTTTTCTAATTATTGAATATCATTCCGAACGTTAAACTTTCAGATTTATTCGTACTGATCGTCACCTATACGAATAATCTGTCGGTTTAGCATTCACTTAACGATATTCGTGTTGTTTTGTCCTGTAAGGCCTCACATACGTTTATACATAATAAGATCCTAACAAATAAATCACATGATGATTCTGTGTTGCCAGATAATTATCTGACTCAAGAACCATTGTTCTGAATTGATTTCGCTGAAATGACTGTGAATTCACTGTGTTGATAACATGAAATGATACTGAAACTAAATACGAATATGAAATACACTGAATTACATAAGATTTGTACCTGATTCCTGTTCACGTACTGTTTACGATCACTGTTCCGGTGACGGTTCCGGCACTGATGTTACAGTCTCCCCTTGTTAGAGAAATTTCGTCCCGAAATTTAAAAGTCATTATCGGGTACGGCTTCTTCTTCAAACAGCTGGGGATACTTTGACTTCATGTGATCTTCACATTCCCAAGTAAACTTGGGCCCGCGTCTCGAATTCCAACGAACCTTTACTATCGGAATACGGCTTCGCCTCAGTTGCTTGACTTTGCGATCCATAATCTCTAAAGGTTCTTCAATAAAATGTAACTGTTCGTCGACTTGAATTTCTTCAATTGGAATGACGAGAGACTCGTCAGCAAGGCATTTCTTTAAGTTTGAGACGTGAAACACGTCATGCACACCACTGAGTTCATCTGGTAATCTCAGTCTATACGCCACAGGACCAATACGTTCGATGATTTCGAACGGTCCCACGTATCGTGGTGCTAACTTACCTTTTGTTCCAAAGCGTACTACACCTTTCCAAGGAGAAACCTTCAACATGACACGGTCTCCCACTTGAAATTCCAACGGCTTACGCCGTTTGTCGGCATAGCTTTTCTGTCTGCTCCTTGTTGCTTGTAATCTTCTCTGAATCTGAGAAATCTTGTCAGTGGTTTCCTGAATAAGCTCTGGCCCAGTTATGCGATTATCTCCAACTTCAGTCCAGCAGATCGGTGATCGACATTTCCGACCATAGAGAGCCTCGAATGGTGCACATCCGATACTGCTGTGGTAACTGTTATTGTAGGAGAACTCAATCAGTGGCAAATGAGAATCCCAATTCCCACCGAAATCCAAAATACAGGTTCTTAACATATCCTCTAGGGTCTGAATCGTACGTTCGCTTTGACCGTCCGTTTGTGGATGGTAAGCTGTACTCAGATTTAACTGTGTCCCTAGAGATTTCTGCAGTGATTGCCAGAACCTTGAAGTAAATCTGCTGTCTCTATCAGAAATAATTGACAATGGTACGCCGTGACGTACTACTATTTCATTAATGTATAATCTCGCCAGTCTATCCATCGTGAAGGTTTCACGCATCGGCAAGAAGTGAGCAGATTTTGTTAAACGGTCTATGATCACCCAAATCGTATCGTGTCCACTGGAAGTGCGGGGTAGCTTGGTAATGAAGTCCATAGCTATTTGTTCCCACTTCCATAGAGGAATCTCAGGCTGTTCCAGTAAACCAGACGGTTTCTGGTGTTCCGCCTTTACCTTCGCACACGTTAAACACTGACCAACGTACTCAGCTATGTCTTTCTTCATTCCCGGCCACCAATAAAACTCCCGTAAGTCTTGGTACATTTTATCAGCGCCCGGGTGTACAGAATACTTGGTCTTGTGCGCTTCATCATAGATAAGTCTTCTTAGTTCACTTACCGCAGGAATCCATACACGATCCTTATAGTAAATGATTCCATCAGGCTTCGTATCGAATTGTTTCTCTGCCCCACAGTCAAGTTCTTTCTTCAAGTTTCCTCTATCAACTGATTCTTGTTGTGCTTGAATAATCTTGTCTCTTAAGCTGGCCTGCACAGTCATTCCCATTGCTCTGACGCGCAAAGGTCTGACCCTTTCCTTCCGGCTCAAGGCATCAGCTACAACGTTTGCCTTTCCCGGATGGTACTTGATCACACAATCGTAATCATTCAGAAGTTCAACCCAACGGCGTTGTCGCATGTTGAGTTCCTTCTGATCAAAGATGTGCTGCAGACTCTTGTGATCTGTAAATATGGTACACTTAGTGCCATATAAGTAATGTCTCCAAATCTTCAATGCGAAGATTACTGCTCCCAGTTCAAGATCATGAGTAGTGTAATTCTTCTCATGAACTTTTAACTGTCTTGATGCATAATTGATAACTTTGTCCCGTTGCATCAGTACGCAACCAAGTCCCTGATGGGATGCATCACAATACACAACAAAGTCATCACATCCTTCCGGGTGTGATAGGATTGGAGCATCACACAATTTCTGTTTTAACGTCTGGAAAGCATCTTCTTGTTTCTGTTCCCAGACAAATGGTTCACTCTTCTGGGTTAACTTAGTGAGAGGCAAAGCTATCTTAGAAAAATTCGAGATGAACCTTCTATAATAACCCGCCAATCCCAGAAAAGACCGAATCTCCGTGGGTGTCTTCGGAGTGTCCCAGTTCTTTATTGCTTCAATCTTGGCTGGATCTACATGTATTCCCTCACTGTTGACTACGTGACCAAGAAACTGAACTTCCCTTAACCAAAATTCACATTTAGAGAACTTGGCATAGAGCTTCTGTTCTGTCAACAGTTCCAAGATCTTTCTGAGATGTTGCTCGTGTTCTGCTTTGCTCTTGGAATAAATCAGTATGTCATCAATGAAGACAATGACAAACTGATCTAGATATGGCTTGCACACTCGGTTCATGAGATCCATGAAAACCGCTGGTGCATTCGTCAATCCGAAAGGCATCACTAGGAATTCGTAATGCCCGTATCTGGTTCGGAAAGCCGTCTTCGGTATGTCTTCATCTTGAACTCTCAGCTGATGATATCCCGACCGCAAGTCAATCTTTGAGAAATATTGAGCTCCTTGCAGTTGGTCAAACAAATCATCAATCCTCGGCAATGGATACCGATTCTTGATGGTTAGTTTGTTCAGCTCTCTGTAATCTATGCACATTCTAAACGATCCGTCTTTCTTCTTCACAAACAAGACCGGAGCTCCCCAAGGTGAGTAGCTCGGTCTGATGAATCCTTTATCCAGTAATTCCTGCAACTGGTTCGACAATTCCTGCATCTCCGAAGGTGCTAGCCTATAAGGAGATTTAGCAACAGGAGTTGCTCCAGGAACTAAGTCAATTCGGAACTCTACTGGTCGCGCTGGTGGCAAACCAGGTAGGTCTTCAGGAAATACTTCTGGATATTCTCTTACTACCGGTACGTCTTGTATCTTCTTCTTGTCTTTCTCTTTTTCCACCACGTGAGCCAGGAAAGCTACACACTGCTTCTGTAAACACTTACGTGCCTTTATGCAAGAAATGATTTTGACACTTCGTTTTGCTTGGTCCCCTCTGACTTCCAATACACGATCATCAGGCAATGGAATTCGAAGCAGCTTCTCAGAACAGATGACTTCCACTCGGTTAAAGGAAAGCCAATCCATTCCAACAATGATGTCGAAACTACCCAACTCCATCGGTATCAAGTCGATGGCAAATGTATGACCATTAAGTGTCAACGGGCAATTCCTGTATACTGTACTAACCGTGATCTGTTTTCCGTTAGCTACTTCTATAATATAAGGGGAGTCTAACTGTTCTTCTATAGAATCTAGTTGGCATGTAAAGTCGGCAGAGATAAAACTCTGATCCGCACCAGTGTCAAATAGAATAGATGCATAAAAGTCATGTAAGAGAAACGTACCAGTGACCACATTTGGGTCCTGGCGTGCAGCTGGTGCTCCAATAACAAAAGCTCTTCCACGAGGAGCTTGAACTGCTTGTTGTGCCTTCTTTGGGTAGTTCTTTGCAAAGTGGCCTTGTTCGCCACAGTTGAAGCATCCACCATTGTTCTGATTGGCAGGTGGAGGGAGAGCTAGAGCAGTATTGTTAACTGCTGGATTTGGTGTCAGTCTGCACTGCTGAACCCAGTGCCCTTTTCTTCCACAACCCGTGCATTGACGGCACTGGTTGTTTGCAGCATGATGATACTGGCATTTAGTACACAGAGGATGTGGGCCAGTATACTGTCTCTTGGGCACATTTTGTTGTGCCACAACTACTTGATTGAGAGGAGTAGCCACAGTGTAATTCTTAATGAACTTCTGCTTCTTCTTTGGTTGTTGCTGATGTTGTGGCTTCTTTGAAAAATCTTCCTTTCTCTTGCCAGTGTCTACCTCTTTCTTCAGAACTCCAGAGGCAACCATCAGATCAGTGAGTTTTCCAGACAGTCTCACTGCAGATTCAACAGTGGTAGGGTTGGCTGAAACAACCATGCCCTGAATGCAGGCGGGAAGTCCACCTACATATCTATCAATCCTCTTCTCCAAAGTAGGTACCATGTCTGGCACCAAAGCAATTAACTCGTGATAACGAGTAGTGTACCCCATGTGATCAGCCCCTTTCATCACATGGTTGGATAGCTCAACTTCCAACTTATGTAGCTCATTCTTGGGGCAGAATTCTGTTCTCAGTAACGCCTTGAAGTCCTCCCATGGCATTGCCATAGCTTCTTCTCTTCCTCGAGCGTTGATCTGACCATTCCACCAGGTCAGAGCCCGCTTGTTGAATGTTCCAGCAGAGTAGCGGACTTTATGATGCTCTGGACAGCTGCAGAGGTCCAGAGTAGCCTCAATCTTTTCAATCCATTGGATTAATCCAACGGCTCCTTCAGATCCGCTAAAACTAGGCGGTTTACATCCTACGAATGACTTGTAGGAGTAGTGTGAGGTACCACCAGTGTTCCCACTGGCTTCTCCTGATGAATTGCCAGTGTTGTTGATCTCATTACGGAGAAGGTTGAACATCTCCGGTATCGCCTCTTTCATCTGATTGGTCATCTGGCTACTCAGTAGAGTCACCAAAGCGATGGTGGTAGGATCCAGTATGGGAGTCGTGCCTGAACCTGATGCCTGTGTGATCAGTGGAGGAGGAGGTGGAGGCGGTGGAGGAGGTGGCGGTGGTGAGTCATTTGGAGATGGCGTTGAGGAATGTGGAGCTTGGTCTTGTGATGATTGCAACAGGGGAGGTTGTCTTCGTGGCGGCATTCTAATCATAACCAAATGAATATTGGTTAGTGCAATGATCGAATGCAGAAGACACAATGCAATAGATCTTAAATTCTAAGTTCTCTACATGCAGGGTCCCTAGGTTATAGTCTAGGCCAAACCGTTTAAATAAATGACCTATATTTCTCTATAACCATGGCTCTGATACCAATCTGTCACACCCGAGCTGGTGGGATAGGATCGGTTGTCCCGTTGGGCGGAAGGTTCCCGGGGCGCGATATCGTGGGTGATAATCGTGATGATCAGATTGTTTACATTGCACATGATATAAATGAGAAATGCTAAATATAATAAAATTACAAAGTTAAATTACATCAGTATTGTTTATAATTTAACAATGTAAATCTACCATCAATATCATAGATTTCTATCTTGTATTTACACAAGATATACAAAATAAATTTGTATAATGATGTCTTCAAAAGTATGCAGGTCCAAAATGCTAAGCCTTCTATCTGAAGTCCTAGTCCAAAAGGAATAACTCCTTAGTTGACCTGTTCGTCACCTGAGAAGTCATGCAAAAATCAAGTCAACACATGGTTGGTGAGTTCATATAGTTTTGTAAATGAAAATGATTTGAAAACCTCTTCCGGTAAAGACCCTAACCTCATTAACATCACCTGTATCATCCAGATCGGTATGCTTATATATAGGGCATACCCCTGGGTCAAGGCTACAACCCCGCCCAGACGCCATCCCACCACATACTAATCCGCATAGGACATTGATATTAATGATAATTAAGCATTTTTACCTAACACACCTCTGATTTAGATTATGATTTCCAAAACTTGATTTACCTTTGATTCCCTTGATTTTGAACATAGATACATGATTTTCCCAAAAATCAGTGATAGTGAATAAAATGTAATTATTTAATGAAATAAATAAATAAACATTTAAATACAACTAAGACATGATGATTGGGTAAAATTTTACTCAATCAATTAGACTTAGTTGTTGGTGGTTGTCCAAGTTGTAACCTCTCACACGTGACCCATACCAGGCATAACTCACAAGGAGTATACCTGGGCGTGACGGGATTTTAATGATGCCCATACAGCCTGACCCGAAGGTCTTCTGTACATGCGGGGACTTTAATGTTTTGCCCTTACAGCTTGACCCAAAGGTCTTCTGTACATGCGGGGACTTTAAGGATATCCTTTGATTCTTGATCTCTTGATTCTCTTAGACTTTGATATTGATTTCACAGATTGTTCACGTTGTTGCCCGTATAGCCTGACTACAAGAGTCTTCTATACCTGAAGGGACTTTATATGTGTGTTACACGTGGTCTTGATTCCATATACAATTGACATCCACCTTGACTTGAGTATTAATGATTTCATTAGATTATAATGATTTCATTATTTCAATGATTCACACACATTTATGATTTCTGATTCCTGGAGTCTCTTGATCTTGATCTTTAGAATTTCCATGATTTCACAATGATAATTGATTCGTTTATGATTCTTGAATCTCAGATCACACACTGAGTTATGATTCCTTGGAATATGATCTATTGATTCTGTTCATTTGATTTCACTTTGAATTTAGATTCTTGAATTTGAGCTTGATGGACTAAGGGTTGATTTAGAGTTCAAATTAAAGTATTACTCATAAGAGTACTTTAATTAAGTTGGTTATTTGATCTGTGTAATAATTACCTAGACAGGAGTCTAGGAGTATCAACAAACGTATATATGTAAAACATATAATAAATAAAAGCATTTAAATAAACAGTTTAGATAAAACAGTTTACGCATGCTTCTCAGCCCCGCGTTTTAAAACAAAATGTTAGAAAAGGGGCAATGAACTCACTTGTGTTGCTTTGTATAGAATTACCACAAAATGCGCGCTCGTTGTTGTAGCCTATGTATCTTCGGTTCCTGAGTTGTTTTAAAAGAATTCGCATACAATGAGTATCTATAATAAACATTGGGTCTAGGATTTGATCTCGGTGGTGCAACTAAGTGTCCTACGTTACTAATGTGTTTCTAAGATTCCATCTAACTAGTCTAAACTAATTACCCATTAGTAACCCTTTATCCCACAATTAATCCTTTTAAAGACTTTAATCATATCATGTTCTAATTATTTCATTCAAAGTTAATTATTTAGAAAACATTACTTAGTATAATTTAATAAGGTTTAGGAATCTTTTACTTCTACTAAAACCTCATTTTGGTTATAAAAGCGTAAAATTTAAAGGTGATGGGCCTAAGTGGAGCCCATTGGGCCAACTTCGGGCCCAATATTCTACTTTGACCTTCAAACGACTTCTTGTAAATCCTTTGATTAATCAAGCCTTGCTAGATTATCTTTTAGTTTATTCTTTAATTCATGACAACTCTTGTTAGTGATATATGTGATTCATGAATCCCTTGCTTATATGTTGTCCATTAGATATCATTAAATCGAGTGTATGCCATGAAACCCTAATGTTTCACATGTGCTCACCCATGATGAATCCATGCACACACACATTATCCATGTCCCATGCACACACACTCATTCAATTCCTCTCATACTTGCTTACGTGAACTCCATGCACACCCACACTCATGATTTAACCTAATCAACTCTAGTCACTGTGATTCGAACCATCCTGTCCAACAATAAAGAGATGGGCCGAATAGGAAGCCGACCGAAGGAGCAGGACTGGCGAATGAAGGCTGTTCGGCACCAGGGTCATTCGGCAAATGGGGCTGGTCGAATGACTAATGGCTCGAATGTGCATGACCGATCGAATGAGTCTTAGGTCGAATGAAGAAGACCTGGTCGAATGTGGGTAGGCTCGAATGTCTAGGGTCGAATGAAGGTTCATTCGTGGAATGTTTGTTCGAATAGGTGCGGTCGAATGAGAGTCCATTCGAGGGGGTCTTGGTCGAATAAGAAACCTATGGATCGAATGAAGGCCGGCCGAAAGGCCTTAGCCATTCGCCGAATGACTAAGCTCACTCGATGAGCTGTTCTTGAGACATTCGGCCGCCCAAAACTCAGATGCAACCCTCACAGATTGGAGTTTTTAGCTATGCTCATGCCACACACCTGGTTCCTACATAGTTCTAAGACACTATGGTGTAAATCCTAAGGCTTGGAATGGGTTAAAACCGGTTACACGAAGGTGGTTCGAAATTAGGGTTTTCAAAACCCTAAACCGAACAAAAACTTGAGATTTACCTCGATTTAGCTGGATAAAATCACAGATCCTTTGTACTTTCGTGTTCTACTAGTAATGGTGGTGATTTAGACACTAAAATCACACGATTTCATCAAGAAATGGGGAAGAAATCTTAGAGAGAAGGTGATGATATGCTAGAGAGAGAAAGTTCCGAAAATTTGGTGATTGAGAGGGGGAGTTGACTGGTTGGTGGTGGTTGTTGTGGCATTAAAGGCCACAATTAATGTGGGGAAAATACCCGGGTTTGTTCGGGTTCGTTCGGTTTCGCGTGGTTTCGCGTAGAAACGTCGGTTTCGCGTCGTTTTCGTAACGAAACGGCTCGGTTTTAAAATAGAAATCATAAAATTATTTTAGATTGTGATTCCTAATAAATTAACTAAATATCTTTTAATTATTAATTTACAAAATATTTATTTAACATTTAAATCGAATCGCGCGGTCATCGCGCGTATTTGTTCGAATCGTCACCCGACCAAACACGACGATAACTACACTTTTCAATATTGTTTTCTAATTATTGAATATCATTCCGAACGTTAAACTTTCAGATTTATTCGTACTGATCGTCACCTATACGAATAATCTGTCGGTTTAGCATTCACTTAACGATATTCGTGTTGTTTTTGTCCTGTAAGGCCTCACATACGTTTATACATAATAAGATCCTAACAAATAAATCACATGATGATTCTGTGTTGCCAGATAATTATCTGACTCAAGAACCATTGTTCTGAATTGATTTCGCTGAAATGACTGTGAATTCACTGTGTTGATAACATGAAATGATACTGAAACTAAATACGAATATGAAATACACTGAATTACATAAGATTTGTACCTGATTCCTGTTCACGTACTGTTTACGATCACTGTTCCGGTGACGGTTCCGGCACTGATGTTACAGTTTTTCAGCTGGCACAATGGTGATGGTGGTTGTGAGCTTCTCCAAGTGTCCCCTCCTAGTTCTAAGCTTCAAATCCTCAATGTATCTCTAGAAAAATCTTGAGTAGGCTTCGAGATGCTGAAAAGGAGCTTGATAGTGCTCTTTGGCCTAGTGTGTGGTCTTGAAGTCGAGACAAATGGGTAAAAGGGATAAAGGGTGAAATGGGTTGGTATTTATAGAGTTTTTGGGTTCTGAGAGCCATCGCGTACCGCCAAGGGGGCTCCCCAAAGATCTTGTCGTACCGCCAAGGACAAAATAGTCGAACCATGGTTCCGATTTCATCGCATACCGCCTAGTGGAATTTGATCGGTCGTGGCATACCGCGGAGTGTTTCGGTTGAGTTGAAATTCTACTGCCCAACCCGTTGCGTACCGCTACTGATTTTTTCATGGTTCTTCACATACCGCAAGACTTCCGGTTAGAACCAAATGTACATATTTCTTTTTTCGGTTTGTTTCATGTTCAATTACGTTTATTTCGTTATTGTTTTTCAACATACGTCTCGATTTTGGTTCGTTATGTGTCCACATATTAGTTATATTTATACGTTTGGCTTCCTTGTTCGTTAGTTCACCAACGTTCGTGAGTTCAAGACACGTGCGTGCAAATTTCCTGGTAATCCTCGATTTACCATGCGAATTGTTTGTGTTCGGAGTAATGTGCCACGTGTCACACCAATTTAAACTAATTATGTGACATGTATGATTCAACATTTAAATATTATTAAATTCCAGTGTAATTGCTGACTTGAAATTTACGGGTGTCACAGTCGTAGGAATGGTTATCGTTTATACTTCTGAAAATAGCTTTCTAGGGGTTTTTTTTCCGAAAAATGATTTTTGTAGGAAATTTGTTGGTAATGTATATTTCTAACAAAGTTTTTTACACATATCTTTGTTGATTTTTTTTTGTAGTGGATACTTTTGCAAAGTACGAGAAAACACAAAAACCCTTCAAACTTATACCATATTTCTCTCAACTATTGCAATATTACAAAAACACATATTACTTTCTCAATAGTTTACAATTGAGGGGTTATATACACAAAGCTACAACTGTATTCTTATAAGAATACACAGGTGAACTTATACCAGAAAACAAATTAAAGTTTATTATACTATATTATTGTGGCTTGAAAGACCAAGCCATAATAATTACAATTAATATAAATAACTATATTAACTTTTACATTAAATGTCTATGATACAAAAGATTAATTATGTTGATCTTCAATGTATCAAGAAATCTTCTGTAATTACTACTACTTTTTGAGTTGTAAGATGCTTTTCTGGAATAACTCTAGAATGTCTTCTGATTGGTTTAGACTATGGAGTCGATTATAACACCTTCTTCAAATATGTTTCAGAATCAACACATAATGTTGGTCGAAAGTCTTATGTATTCGGAAGTTATTGTCCATTGGAAGTTTCTTATCTTCATAAGAGCATTTATGAAATATTGATCATTGTCACTCTTTTGATGTGTTGTTCTCTTCAGAACTTTTGTATATTTTA